>BQKZ01000472.1:98209-111754 GCA_036244855.1 Temnopleurus reevesii | reverse complement strand
GGGGGGGGGGGGGGGTGGTTAATTATCAAGATTGGTATATTTTCCTAATTTACTGTCAATTTGTGGTACTTCACACCATTATGACCATGCAGAATGCTTGGAAATGCATCCGATAGTGACTTCCGTCACTCTCCAATGGCTAGCTTCATTTAGCGTGATGCTTTATACAGAGGTCAATCTTCTCTAGGGGTTCAATTGATGTGTTCACTGTTATTAAACAGATTAAAGGTATTTTTATGTAAATATTTGATGTTTGAATATTGGGGTTACGTTTTAGTTTAGTGGTGACAACTGAAACTTTTTATATCCCTTCCCCCATTTTTCATCCTGTCTTCATCCTTCTCTCTCTCTCTCTTTGGCCCCCTCCTCTTACCCTTTCTTTCTTCCTTCTAAATATTCTGAACTATCTGCCTCTCTTTCTCTCCATCTCCTCTTAATTCTTCCCACTATTCACCATCTCTATCCATCATATCCTCTTCCATCCCGCTTTGTGGACTATCTTACCCCCCCCCTCTCCTGTTCCTCCTACCCCTTCCCTCCCACCCTATCTCTCCCAATCCCCCTCCCTCCTCCACCCCTCTAACCCCTCTCCTCCCAGAATATACACCATACCCCCTCCCAGGTTGCCCGTTCCGCTCCACCGCCTGCCACCATCATGAGGTTACAATATCAGCTCTCTCTGAAGCATGGCCCCATTCTCCGGCTCGCTCAAGCGCGACGGTCCAGTCTGTCTGTCACAGCTCGCTGCATCATCATTGCCATGACGATGATGCCTTACCCATCTCTGGAATATCGCAATGCTCCTCACAGTGGGTCTAGTCTGGAGCAGTGTATGGAGTCCTCGTTATATTAACCAATAAGACTCCCTGTAAATCCACTGTTCCAGGTGATGAACATTCTCATCACCATGGCAACCCTAGTCTTACTTTCAAAACATGAATTAGAGTACAAACATGGGATATCTGCTTGCAGCAATTTCCTCCAAATTCCTCACAACTCATTTAGTTGTAACATGACTACATACCCTCACTAAATAGAACTGTGAATTAGAGAGAATTGTTGCAAATATTTTGGACACCTTTTACCTTTTATCTTATATGACACCTTGCTTTTAAAATATTTTCCTTCCTACAAATTTTGCACAAAACACACACATACACATAAAAGAAAAGTGAACTGAAATCTACTGTATGAAATTTATGGAATCAGTTACATTGTACTATTGAATACCTCATTCCAACTTCATAACTTTATAAAGCATTTGCAAGCTTTTATAACGAGCCTTTTTGAAATGCTATGTATAGTTGTTAATTGGTATAAAAGATTTTCTGTTTAAATCATCCGCAACTATTTTTAGGACACCATAGACAGGAAACCAAATAATAGGGACGCATGTCTACCCGCTGATACCCTTTTTCATAGGATGACTCAGTGCAAACTTTGAATTATTAATTAAGAATTTAAGAGGTCTCATCTATAAACAAGTAGTAAAGAGGTGGGAGGGTAGTCTATGAAATAATGACATACCACAATGATTTGGTTGTAGAAGCACAGTTTCCCAGGGATGAAATATGAAGAATAAAGAAACAGAAATAAGAAAGAATGAATAAAAGATATGAAATTAGGCACAAATGTGTCCTTTATTAATGAAGATGATGATTTTGTGTCAGAAAGTTGTTTAGAAGCACAGTTTCTGTAGGATGAAGCGTGAAGAATGAAAAAAGAAACAGAACAAAAGAGTAAATAAAGAAGATAAATTTAGGCCTATCAGACTCCTTTATTGATAAAGATAATATTTGAACGCTTCGGCCCCCATGAAAATTGTCTGGTTGCCCTCCAAAGCCTTTTTTAATAGCGTCTGTTGGTCTGATTTTTTTCTCAATTATTTCATTTTGGTTTCGGTACACACTGCGTCTTAAAATAAGGTTTAACGGATTTAGAAAGTTTGGGAGGGGAAGAGGGGAAGAGGATGAGGAGGTAGAAGATGAATGAGATGAGGGAGATGAAATGGAAGATGAGGAGGAAGAAAGAGGAGTTGGAAGAAAGAAGGAAGAAACAGTGGAGGAAGAGGATTGATCAAAGTAGGAGGAAGATGAAAAGAGGAGAATATGAAGAACTTGGAAGAAGGGAGGAGGAACCAGTTTCGGAAGAAGAAGTAGTAAAGTAGGAGGAAGAGAAGAAGATGAAGAAGTAGTTGGAAGAAGGGAGGAGGAAACAGTTTAGGAAGAAGAAGAAGTAAAGTAGGAGAAGAGAAGAAGATGGAGAAGAACTTGGAAGAAGGGAGGAGGAAACAGTTTCTGAAGAAGAAGTAGTAAAGTAGGAGGAAGAGAAGAAGATGAAGAAGNCAAAAAATACCATGGCAGAGCCTATATGTTCAAAATAATATTGCATTTCTATAATTTTATTTGTTGGAAAGTTTATGACTATTTGATAACAATATTGGGTACAATCATAATGGTCGCAATCTGTATTAGTACCAATTGTAAGAGGTAGGGTAAGCAGTAAAATTGAAGATATCAGACTTTAAACCAATTTGCCAACTAAATTGGAAGTAAAAAGGCAATTTTGCTGAGAAGTAGGAAATAAATTGAAATTTTCATCGCTATAGCAATTCAAATATTTGTAAACAAGATAAATTTAGTCTTGAATAACAAATTGAGAAGCAAAGTGAGAGAATTATCATGAAAAATTCATAAGGGGAGATTTTAAAACCTGGTGGACTGTGGTTCCACAAAAGCAAAACAACTAACTATGCAATAATCATAAGTGGTAAACTAAGGGTCAATTTCTCCAACATTGTTATGTTCTGCTTTTCTGAATCTGCATTTCATATAAACAGACATAAAATTAAAATCAATAACTTAAGAATGCTGAAATTTGAAGGCACTCATGAGTTTCAATGAATTATTTTGGAATCTTTGGAATGTAGTTTGGAAGGTGAAACTTTTCATGATTATTTCATCACTTGCTTTTTAGTGGGAGCATTGACCACACAAAGGGTTCTGAGCAGGAATTCAGATTGATTCATGTTCGGCCAAAAGTTTTTGACAGACTACAACAATAATCAGGGGTGGGGTACAGGTGGGCAGGGGCAGTGGGGCTGAGTTTGCAAACACATACCCTAGACTTTCGGTGTGTGCATGCGCAGAGCATATACAGGGTATGCATATTGTGTGACTACATCACACACATACAGCATTGCTCTACCCATGCAGACACACAAGGCATACACTGTATGTGTGCGCACAACGAAGCCCAAGGGTCTGTTCTGGCAGACTAAGTGGGGCTGGGGATACCCTGTATCACGCTCTGTGCAGGCACACACCGAAATCCGAAGGTATGTTATCACAGACTAGTCAGAAGGGACATTTAGGGGGGGATGAAGAGCAGTGTTGGGTATGGAAGGGGTACAAGGGGTAAATGTTAGGGCAAGGGGACATTGAAAGGTAAGAAGGGCGAGGCGAGTTGGGCTGGTAAACAGAGGGGAGGGGGAGGGGGGAACAAGGAAATAGAATAGTTGGAATGAATTCAAGGAAATCCTGCCATGAAGGGGTAGAGCAACAGACAATGTTGAGGAAACAATCATGAAATGACAAGCACAATACCTTTTTTTAGGTTAGGAAAGCCACAAGGAAATTGCAAAAAAGGAAATTACAGGTATATGTACAAGTAAACACTGTGAGCAGAAGGGACAAGGAATTTTGGACAAAGTAGACAACTTCATTCAAGCCTTCCCAATAGCTTCAGAATGTAGCTGACATTCATCCACTGAATGAGAGGTAAGGGACATAATTTTGTGTGTCTAAAGTTGTTTACTTTGTCCAACATTCTTCATCCTGTCTGGTCACAGTGAAACAGCTCAAAGTCAAGTGCTTCGATACCAGTAAAGTTTTAGCCTATCTACCTATACCAGATTAAACCAGTAAAAAGGAACATGCGGTCAGAGATGTGATAATACGAAGGAAATGACACAATAGATAATCCCAGATAATTAACCCAAACCGCATTTCCCAACATTCCTAAGAATTCAAATAGAGAAATTGTGTATTCAAAAATGAATGCTGGATACACAATGGGTTGCATTGTTCACTGGCAACTCTCCTTGGTTGATTACGCATAGTTTCATGAATTATCACATTCGTGTTGTTACAAAAAATTGATAATTTCATGGTTGTTTGGGATTGTCTATTTAAGAATTAATTGTCTATTTAAGAATTTGTTCCAACAAAACAAATTAGTATATTAATTCATAATCGCATGAAATATTACACCTATGACAAGACACATAGGAAAATTAAATCAAAGCAAATTGTAAATAGCAAGGCTAATTTATAATGCTGATACATTTAGGGAAGATGGAAAATAAAATCAGGGCAATCAGTATGAAGCATGACAAATCTACAATATGTGATTATTAAAATTAACTAATTCTCTGGAATTTGGCATGGTTTTTAGTTGTAATGAAAATAATTCCAATAGTAGGTCACCTTGGCAACTATCATATACACACACATGATGGGCTAGCTCTGGTTACATTCTATATCTCTCACGATAGCACTATCTCTCTCTCTCTCTCTCTCTCTGTCTGTCTAAAAGAAAACAAATTTGAATCCTACCGAATAAACCCAGACGGCTGTTGGCTGCTGCGAAGGAATGATGTAAGGAGATTGCGCCAAAGTCTTCATCTCAAATTTCGTAGAACTTAAATAGTTTGACTCTAGTTTCGCTCGATTCCGCTTTAATAAAATCTCAATTTTCACTTGAGTCACACCCGTTTCTCACGATATAATCAGCAAAAATGCATCAAATAGAACTGGTATCATCCATGCGTGCAAAATAGGAAGAACTATACAGTGACCTTTGACCTCGCATCCAGTATGCAACAAATCAATGCGAAAATTGTGATCAGGAATAATGAATATTCAATATAACGGCATGTGTAAACGCTCCATCAATATCTGGTTGATGACAGGTTATAAAAAATTAGAGGCGATTCTATACCAGGTGCAAGAAGGTCTAGCTCCCCTTTAAATAACGGCAAACGAGTAACACCAATTTGAGTTGGAGATTTAGTTTAGTAAAGTCAGTGGATTGGGGGAGTGAAATCCCAGGTTTCTCTCTTGAGCCGTCAGAGCCCCAGAAGTTTGAGATCCTTTCCAAACGAGATCGAGAACACTAGCATCACCTCGTAGAAATGACAGAAGGTGATGCGTAAATGAAACGAGACACACCGATGATAATGAAGAGTGCTTCAATTCGCTCACAGGTGGTTTGATGGCAGGGACGTCAAAAAGAGATGGTCGCTATCACAGATGTTAGCTTGGGGCATGAGAGTATGGAGCAATACCGGGCGATGAATGCTATCAGTGTGTCTATTGTTGCTTGACTCTCGTTCCGGATGAAAAAGGGAAAATATTTCCCTGCGGCAGAGGAGACTTTGGAGCTTTAACGATGAATTCTGAGATGTTGAGTTGCTCTCCCAGCGAAGTCGGGTTGTTAACCAGTGGAGGGGGCGTAAAGAGAGATGCGAGAGGGGGAAAGAGGGAGCCTAGGATCAAATGTGTGTGAAAGTCAGAGGGGCTTTATTGGTTGTAAATGCGATCCTCTGTGATTTGCGGGAGTGGGGTCAGGCAAGGTCCTCGTTTGGAATGTTGGAAATGTACCAGAAAACTGGGAACTGAGGAATGCAGAGGTCCACTATCGAACTTTGGGATATACAACCCCGAGGTAGGGATAGCTGGAAATTCGATGAGTTTGACTTCAAGGAGTAGGGGGTGCGGAGGAAGACGGAGAGAGGGGAGGAGATGAAAACGGCAAAGATATGTTTATCTTGGGGTTATTCCCTTTCCTGGCCCATGTCCTGGTTTCAAAGTCTGAGAACGAGGGGAGCGACTGAGGGAGGAAAAAGAGAAAGAAGACGGTTTCGATTATTTGGGTGATGAAAGCGGAGCCAAGTCACCGGAGTAAAAAATAAAGTCAAAATCGCGAAGTGATGGGGAGAAGCAAGAGCGGTGGATTTCTTTCTGAACCGTAGCCGAAACCTCAGGAGGGATCGGTTCTTCACAAACCGTGTCAAGCGACGAGGGAGCTGTGTGATAGACTGCAGAACCCCCGATGGCTAATTAGCATCCCCTAACGACCAACGCCGCCAGTGATGCCTGCCAAAGAGAGAGAGCGGTGGAGATGCGATGACGATGAAATGAAAGATTCCCCCACCTGTGATGCGCTTTGAAAAACGATAATTACCTCCACCTTGGCTGATTTTTAACCAATGATGGCGCTGTTCGTTCCACCAGCCTCCAACAAATCCTGTACAATTATTCCTTCTGATATTAAACAATCACTGCACTGATCAGCTGTTTATTGCGTAAAAGTAAATTAACTTTGAACTTCCACAGATCCTGTAGGCAGCGAGTCAGTTTGCTTGGAAAATGAATGAAAAGAGAAATTTTGTTCTCACGATCTGCTGTTGTTACAAATCTAACCCGAACCCTTACTCAACACTGTGGAATTCTCATGCCTGCTCTGCCCAAAATCATCCAGCCCCTTTTCTCACAACTCGCTTGTGTTTATAAATCTGTGAGCCTCTGACAACCAATGAATGAATGAAGCAGCTCTATGAGGGGAAACTACTTCACTCCAACGCACACAGCTGTCATACAAACCAGCGCAAATCCATTCACCATACACACACAATGTGCAGACACACACTCCATGTGTGTGTGTCCAGAGGGGAAAATGGGAGGGGCACTTTTTTAGCCAGTCACATGGTTGGTGTAGTATTTTGGGTGAGGAGACTAGGGTCAAATAAAAATGACCTTTCAGTTTTGTTGGCAAAAAATATCAAATGCAGTGAAGATGCACCATTAGAAATGATATGAGACACATGTACAACTTGTTAGTGGTAGGTCTAATTCACTGTATGGACTTCAGGGAATAATTTTCCTGGTATCGCATCGCAATTTGCTATGCATTTTAGCAGAATTGCTATTCAAAATATATTTTGTGTAGCGACTTTTTTGCATAGAACTATACAGAAAAGAATTCGAAAAGTGATTTGATTTGATTTTATTTCATTTGTACGTCAGTAGCAACATACACGACTGGATAATCCATGAAAGCCGACAAGGCTCATTTCCAATGGGGTCCACAAGTTTCCTCAATGTCTAAAAATGCTAATAAAATGTGAAAAGCAAAGTTATTCCCTGGACTATATTATAGTCGATAATAGAGTCCATGTTCAGAGACACAAGGTTTGGTAGATTAAATGTGCAGCATTCAAGATTGATTTTAGATGTGCCAAAATTTAAAAAATATATATATATCGCTAGATCGAGTACAATATATTATTCAGATATATTTTGATTTTGTTTCTTCAAATAGGCCTACATTTATAACAAAAGCTAATAAGTCACACACAAAAATGCCCCTCCCCGTCAAAAAAAATTGATAGGACTATAACTTTCGATAGAAATAATGTCAAAGCCAGCAACATATAGGACTATACACCTCCATATTAATACACCAGAGTGAAAAAAGCTAATATCTACAAAAGCTAAAAATTTTGAGATGGTAGGCCTATATGGACTCTCCTCTATTTGAGCAGGGTTATTGTTTCCACTCTACTAACTCTAAATGCCCCCATAAACAAAAATACAAACAATTGATGAATAGAAAACGGATGGGAGTTTGGAATTTAAAGTTGAATGCAGCCAAAGAGCATGATTACCAATTTTAATGAAAATAATGTAATTTGCTCTTGAATGATTTTGCTCTTGTATGACTGATAGAGTCATAATAAAATTGTGTAACCCATATTATATGCGGTGGATCTGTAGCAAATGTGTAATATAAAGCCAAAACGTATCAACAGTATAGACTTTAACATTTGCATATGATGATTTGAAATTGAAAGAAAAATTGGCAAATACAGAAAAGAAATATCAACACTTAAAAATTAAAAAAGGCTTACTAAAAAAAAATCCTAAATGATCAAGACTTTATACCGGGAATAATGAACAATTCAAGATAGGAAATTGTGCTATATCAGACGAGAACGGAACAGATAATTATAGGCCTAATCCCATTTAGATAATTACATTTTTAAGATTTTGAGAAAAATGGGATCATGAATTTCAAACCATTTGATTAATATTTTCTTGTCTATTTCTCTTCTGGTACCATAAGATAAGTCCCTACATTTCCTAAAGATTGTTCTTCGCCATTTCTCAAGTTGCATTGCAGGTTTTAACCAAACTGTCTGTTAAATTATCCCCATATGCTTGGATATCATTATCTAAGTAACAAAATATATTCAAGTACTAAAGTAATTTCGCATATACCCTAAATTTACACCAAGTTGCAAGTATATTTATAGTGTGTGCATAAGCAGCTCCCTACCTTAACTTCTAAATCTCCTCCAATAAAGTATAAACTTGTTTCAAGATTTAAAACTTGTTCTCAGATTACACAACCCTCCAATTATCTGCTAATGCCTTCAAGATTGATGATCAAATCTCACAGAATTGGGAAAGAAATAGAATTCCATATTTCTGGTGTATGATATAAACTTGATTTATGACTCTATAGACTTTGAACCACTGCCATAAAATGTTATAGCATTCCAGGGCACAACCATAAACTCTACTCTCAATTTAGTCTCGTGAATGAGCGAGCACCTTTACGGGGGAAAAAAGTTTGGATGGCCCCTTTCAATTGCATCGATTAGTCAGAAATTTCTATTACTTCATTCTTTTTTTTAAAATCTTTGGAAACAAATTTCATGTTGAAAATAAGTCTTAGAACTGTGTACAAAATCCAGAAAACATCAAAAAATGATTTTTCAAGTTTTATTTCACATTTTCATACAGATTTGCAATGAAAGTTGTAATGTTTTTTTAATTCAAATTTGAGTGGAAAGCAAGAAAAAAATCAGATTGGGTGATTTTCAGAGGGTCAATCGATCATTAAAGGCATCCAAACATATTTTTTTTCGGGGGGGGGGGGGGGGGAGGGGGGCTAACAGAAATACTCTGCTGCCCCTCCCCTCCATCTTACCATGGATCTAAAAAAAATCCATGGTCTTTCATAAAAATCTGGAAACTATCTTTAATTCAAAGCTCCATCCCTATCTACTTGTTGTGATGACCGAAAATTCAATGTTAACAAAATGGACAAAATGAATACTCAAACTATTACCAAATAACCAAAATGAGATGTGCTGAAATAATTCTGCAGAAAAATAAAGATGAAAAAATCATCGTTGATGTAGGACATCTTATTGCAAGTCTTCCCAATGGTGCTTGGTATTGTGCAATTTAAAGGGGAGATACTAGATCTTAAACTTGAAAAAGATAATAAGATCTACTTCCATTTGAAAAATTCCTGATTGAATGAAATAGATGCAAACAAACCCAAAATTGTAAAAAAAAAATCCAAAACAAAAAGATAATAAGATCTATTTCCAGAGGAAAACTTCCTGATTGAATGAAATAAGATGATGATGATGACATTGATATATCAATGAAAATGGAAGAGATAGAGATGAATATTTTGTTTGCCAGAATAAATGATTGGGCAGAAAGACATTAAAACAAATGAATGAAACCTTGTGTATTAGTTTGGTACTCTTTTAAAATAAGATTTAGCTGCAGCAGTATTCATTGTGTGTGTGGTTTACTGGACGCACAAAAGATAACAGATCAAAAATATGATGTTTAGAACATCCGATGGAAGGATAAAAGTATTTTATTGTATATTGAAGGTTTGCAGTATCCAGTATTGAATATAAGAGATAAATAGTAACATATCCGACTGAAGTCTTTAATTCTCCGGTTCACCAGAGCATTGAAAAAAACTGAAGGAAAAAAATATTTTCAAAAACTTTTAAAGACATTCCTTCCTATGAGAAAACAAAAACAAGTATTCACATTATAACCATGCATTTCAAAAGTTTATGTACAAATAATTTGAACGAAGCTTTTTTAATTTCCAATGTAAAGAAATTAATGTTTGCAACGTTGTTGCACATTGAGGTTAAAAAATATGTTTGAAACCTTCTTGTGCATTTTGGTAAACACAAAAAATATTTGCGTATATATTGTTCATAGATTACACAAAAGGAAAGAATTTGGAACGCGATGAGCAACTGTTTGTGGTACCAATTCGATATTAGCATTATTTATGCTGTTCTGTATTTTTTTTTAAACACAATCTAAATGATAATGAACACAATTCTACACACCATGTAATTGAAACAGTACTCTGAAAAAAAAGCATTAATATTCTATGTACCAGGTTCATTGATATATTTGAAATATTAATCAAACAGAGTAGATTAAGGAAAGATTTCAAAATCTCATGCATGTATTTAGGAGTTGAATACTTTAAATGGAGGCTGGATTACAATGGGGGTAACAATAGAAATACAAAATGAAATATTAAACAAAAATAATAGTTTGATAATTAAAATACACCACGTTTTCGAAGACTATAATTGAAATTCAAAGTCATGCAGAGCCATAAACATCCTGGGACATTATATTGATGGTGAAGTGCGAACACACTGCGATGCTTTTGATATATTCCACTAGCTATCACCGCCATTCAGCAGCCCTTAAAAATTTAATTATTATTATTAAAATTTTAAATGATATACTATATATACTTGGGGAAAGCTATAAACATACCCAATGCATGAATGTGTATATACTCTAAAGTATCTAAACACTGAAATGTTTGTTGAAAGTATAAAGAAACACTGATACATATGTGTTACCAGTTGATCTGTGTTGGGTATATAGTTCTATGGGTCAATTCTAAAAGTGAGAATATACTTTGCATAATAATATACGTTCTTTGAGAAGAGTTTAATTTTTTCGAGCTAATATATATATTCATACGCAGGCTCCAAAGCCATATAAAGCAAGTGATAGATATATATTCCATTGATCAACCCATATTATCATATATGTTGAATGTGCGAGAGAGTAATTAACGCGCAGTAACTCTATATGCTCATGCATTTCAAGATTTTTATATAGAGATAAATATTTGTCTTCTTTCTTTTCTCTTTTGCTTTTAACTTACCTAATACCTCGATATACATATCTATGTGAAAGATGATAAAGGATAAACAGAATTAGGTAGGGTACAAAACTTTCCAAAAATTGAAATGTGTATGCTGTACACAAGATGAGACAAGGAAAAGTTAAAATTGTCACTTTTTAATCATTTTTACATCGCCTTTGTAAAGACATAGCTTGCAATAATTCAAGAGGGAAAACTGTCAAACTTGGTAATAATACAAGATGTTAAAATGAACAACAACACCTATTTTTGACTTTGGGAAGCTTTACTATTTTGAGCGGTAACATGCATCAGAATGGTCCATTTCTCTCTTGCTACTTTCTTTCAAATGGGTATTAGAAAGTTTGTTCAAAGTATTTGAGCAGAAAAGTCAACATTACAGGCAATTTGCATAAAGCCGTGAGATAACTGTTTTGGGATATAGAGGAGATTTGTGCTCTTTATTCTAAGAGCAAAGAGGGGTAAGGTGAAAGTCTCGCAACATCAAAGTATCTCAACTACAAAGAGTGCTTTTATTCAGGTTTGGGTGCATGAAAATGACAACCCTGAGCTGCTAAGAAAGGGCATTGATTGTTAAGTAAGGGGCGGCTTTTCTATCTCAGCTTTTGGTATGCAAATCAACTTGTAAAAAAGATATGAAAACTGCTTTTTGTTCGCTCATGAAGGTGCAAAAGTATCTTACAAAACACCACTGTTTCCTTTTGAAAAACTTTACAAATGAATGTAATAAAATATTATTGATTGATCTACAGGGCTAACAAAACCATAGGCTTATTGAATTGTTATTGAATGCAATAAAATGTGATAAAAGAACTGTTTGTAAAAGCTTGAGCAAAATCTGATATTCAACTTTAATAAAATTTCAGATGCAAAATACTTGTGTTCTAGTCAAGTGTCAAATGTACCTTTCTACAATATTATATTTCCTTTTGAAAAACCATTCAAATTAAGAAAAAATGAACGATAAGGAACTTCATTTCTGTTACTGTGGCATACTTCAAATACTATAGTAAATCAAACCTGTGCCGCTGCAGGTCCTTCTATTTCAATGATGGATTTTTCAAATAGCACAGGTGTGCTTTCACATTCCATTCCATTGTATACATTTCAAAAAGTTAATTCATCTTACAATGGTTTACGATTTGTTTGAGAACATTCAATTGAACATCCCTATTAAACATCAATCGTCAGATAGACAACTGAAATTCCTTCCCTGCATTTCTATTAAAGTGATCTTTCATTCATTTAAAAAAAGCTTTCCAAACGGACAATTACAAAATAGATTTTGCACCCCCCAAAAGAAAGAAATACAATAATCTTATATATATTTAAGTTTGATTGGAGAAAATAATGATTGGAAAAAAAATTCCAGAAAAATCAAATGCTTTTAAGGGTCATATCCTATCGTGACCTGTCATAATCATATAGGCATTAACCAACATTTCCAAAAAATAATAATACTGAAAAAAAAAGGAAAAGGTTATTTCCTTCATGACTAACTTGGAGAACATCAGTTAGAATTATTATTTCCTAGAGGAAGGCTCAATCTTTAGTTTACAAAAATCAGTAGTCTATAAAAATTTAACATTAAGAAGTAGAAACTCACACATCCCCCAAAACAACAAATTAATCAAAACCTGTATATACTTAAATTAAGTATACCATTAAATACCTGAAAATCACCAGGACAAACACTTTTATAAGTCAATGGCAGAGGAAAACAAAATATTATATCATTCTGTATTGAGATCACTGATATTCTCCTGACCAAAGCCAGATATATATTTTTTGCACTGTGCATTTAATTTACAAATTTACAAGAGTCTTTTCTGTAATGAAGTCAGTCAATCGGCCTCGTCTCCGGAGATTTCAAATTGGCAACAAATTGGATGGCTACCCAAGAGCCCTGGCAGCTTGGTATAAAACGCAAGATTTGAAGAGAGGGAAAAAAAAGAAGATGGAAATAAATGTAGTAAATTCTCTTCAGGTGACTTGGAATTATTATAGTCATCTAAATATGGAATTATTTCAACCCCCTGCTAAGACGACAAGGGACAATTCATGGCATAACTCCGCTAGTCTATACAAACAGACCATTTGATACTCTTACTTTCTAAAATTTTTCAAGCTGTGAAGCGATTATTCTTGAGATAAATAATTTGGCTGGAAACTGCAAAAATAAGCATCAGTTGTTTTCTAAAAGTTTTTTTTCATTGATTCTTTACATTTTTGAAGCACAATTCACAAAATTTACGAGGAAAATACTACTTAGAATGCAGTGAAAAGCCAAATAATATCTGAAAAAAAAATGTAATGCTTCATATCATGTTTATCTATAATTTTACAGTGATTTTACAATTTCTTAGTGAAAAGATAAAAACTGCAGGCCATTTTCAGTGGGTCAAGTCAGCTAAAGGCAACCAAACGTGTTTTTTTTTCGGGGGGGGGGGGGGGGGT
>BQKZ01000472.1:42733-53499 GCA_036244855.1 Temnopleurus reevesii | reverse complement strand
CCCCCCCCCCCCCCTCCCCCTCCCCAATGCCCATCCCCGCTCTCCATGCATCTCAACTTGCATTTATTCATTATTTTCATCATGAAATGTAAGTAATCTCAAGCCGCACATGACGAAATCTACAAATAAATTCTAACCCTTCGAAAATAAAGAGATGAAGATGTTGAATAACTAATATAGGATGGGATGCCAACATATATGACCCCTCCCCCACCCCTCTACGAGCATCTCAACTTGTACTTATTCATTATTTTTGTCACTAAATGTAAGTAATTTTGAGCCGCTGGCTATGAAAGCTAAGAATAAATTCCACCAGACGATGAAGACGTGAAGATATTGGAGAAGAGATGAAGATGTTCGATAACTAGGATGACATCAAATTTACATGAAAGAGACAATGAGAGGAATTTGCGTAAGAGCGACGGTCCGGTTGTTTTCGTTTATCTCTCACTCCACTCCGGAATCTCTTGATCAACTATAACAAACCGGGCCGTGATGCTCATGAATATTCGGCATGAAACTGTGCGATATGCACACTTGATTCCCGGCCGCAGGCAGCGGTGTATAGCGCCGCCGAGTGGCCGAGAAGGACAACAGTTCGCCGAGAGTGTGGAGCACAGTGGGGGAGTAATTAGCCTGGTCGTAGGGGATGAGGCACTTGTATTATTTAGGGTAGGTACTTAACAACAAGACATCAATTTGATGCATATCTCATTGGGCTATTCATAATACCGCAATAGTGTTCAACATCAAAGAGAGGGAGATTGGGCACAAGGAAGCCAAAATCATTTCAAAACATGTTAAAATATTAATATGGAATTAGAAATATGAATGTCAGCCTCAAGTGCGATTCAAAATGATTAAGTTACCTATTATCACTATAAGGTCAAGAACAGTGTGATCAAAGTTGGATCACAATGTCATAATCATTGCTCTGAGCTTTATAGTAACCTAATTAATTCTAACTAGCCCTGTATCTTTATTGTCCATATAAGCCTATATGGGCATGGATATATTCATTCAAATCTATACTATTAATAAAGTAAAGAAAAAAATGAAACTTTCGAACTACAGTCTACTTCTTTCAGCATTTCTATATCATTTTCCTGTCATTAAAATACCAGAACAAATAAGAAATAAGCATCAAATGTGAAGTTTTATCACAGGCAAGTGGCAAGTTGTACTCCGGTAGTAAACAGTATAAAGTACAGTAAACACGCATTTATGAGCGCAAGAATGTCTTTTACAGGGTCCATTCACTGGCTGTATACAGAGATAATAGTACACCCAACATATAAAAGATGCTCCCCAGATTCTTAAAGATTACCTGACTATCCCAGAAGCAAATAGCTAAACCTCAACCTACAAAGCTCTGTTCAAACAGCTCTATTTAACTCACTCATCCTCAAAAGACACAACACAACCACAAATCTGTGTGCTAAGCCTCCCTATTGAACCAAAGTTAAACAATAAAAGAAGGGGGGTGTACATAGAAGTTCCTGAATAGTTTGGAAACTATGAGGGGTAGTTAGTCTAGCTCGCAGACCCCCATTTCTTGGATGCCTTCTTGTATGCTGACAACATGGCAAAATAAAGCAGAGTAAATTCACGGTCCCCAGTATTTCGGATGAAGAAAGCTTTCATATATTTTAATTTTCCAAACCACCAAAACCAATCCATGTTAACACTTTTAAAATAGAATAGACTCAAAAGGTGTTTTCATATTTGTTATCCTGGTTTTGAAAGATTTTGCAAATTTACAGCTGGTTTGAGATTTGTAGTAAATGTTCTACTACTCAGCAATCTATTTCAATAAATCTGGTTAGTTACTTAAAGCAGACCCCAAATTATTAGATCATTCATTCTGTAAATCAAAATGGTTGAGATGTCTTAGAATATTATCGGCATCACCAAGATCTTCAAAATTGCATACTAATGAATGTTAATAATTTTTTATTTCTATTTTCTTCTGGCAGATGATTTGTTGAATCACACTGGATTATTGGACTGCCTCTTCTGTCTTGCAAAACATAAAGCAGGATGCACTAAAGCCCCAGTCACATAGGACCCCGGAAGCAACACGATTCACCCCAACTCGTTGTTCTGAGGCAGTTAACTGTGACTTAGCAAAGAGTCGGGGTGAATTGTGTTGCTTCCGGGGTCCTATGTGACCAGGGTTTAAACCTATCAAATATATCAAAATAGGAACATATTTGATTTACATTTCCTCGTTCAGATTCACCGTTTTCTTTCTTCCTTTTTTTTTTCTGTAAATGCATGAGAATCAACGGAAAAGCGGCTTGAATTTTAGCCTGGCTTTTGTTGATTCACAGGTAGAGAGATGAAACCTTTATCTGGTCTTTATCATTTATGATTATAGGGGCTCAAGCGTGTTTGTTCACATGCCATCGTAAGTGACCTTTGACCTCCGAAATAGAGGCCAGGGGTAGCGCTAGCAGCATGCGAGGTCAGGGGCAAGGCCACGAAGGGGTTCAATTGGGTCCTGACAGTGACAGAGAGAAATCTCAGAGACATCTCTTGGAGAATTTTTCTGGCAAAAAAAAATTGTTTGAGAATATAACTTCGGGGATTGTAAGAGCGGCAAAGCTTCTGGAATATTGCCTTAATCTGTTAAATATCTTGCAAAATTAATTGTTTACCTCATAGGTGAAAGACATTTATAGAGAGGATGTTTTGTGTTCATGCTTTATACCATGAGAATATATCTGGTTCAACTCTTGGGCTATTCAAATTTCTTATTCCAATCCCAACAAATATTATCAAAAATTGCCAGAACAAATGCAGGCAAGAAATTGCCAGAAAAGTATGAAATCTTGAGAACCATTGTGTTATGCAGGGCTATATTTATGCTGTGCGGCTAAGAATTATATAAAAATAATAAATAAACACATGCAACCAGATATCAACTAAAGAAGAATACATGTAGCAACACTGCTAATTTTTGTAACATTTAGTGGTCTACAATTTCGTTCAGGTTAGTCCAATTTGGCTATTAAAATAGCCAAAAGAATATTAATTTTTGAGCTCATTTGTTTAACAACAGCATTTTGATCTCACAACCCATGTATCCATCTAGCCATTTAACGCAATAATTTCATAACCTAGCTATCTCTTCCTATTTAGTGGCTTACATGGTGAATGTTTATATTTTGATAAGTCAACCATATTTGCAGCATAGAAGTAGTCACATGATATTGGGAAATATATAAGGGTCAGATCACACTTAAAAAAATTATATCATCCTTACAAAACCCACATCATATTAAAACAGTTATTAAAACTTAATCATATTTGTATAGAAGTAAATTTCATCCTGTTTGCGCGAGATATATGAACTCCAATACTTGAAGTCATCTAAAAATACAAAAAAAATAGCTTTTCACAAAATTTGCTCATGGCATCTTACAACAAATATGCCAGTTGTAAATGCGGCTGGAGGAGATAACTGGAGGTGATTTGAAAATGTAATTAAGAACGGGTCTCGTGATGAAAATACTTATTGTCTTTGTATAATCAGAAAATTAATGCCTTTTTTGGAGTGTTTTATTTACTTGGTGCTGTAAAGGTGCTATAAAAGAAACCATCACTGGGTCACGTTTTTAAAAATTATGCATGATATTTCAAATTGGGAAGCAATGGCATAGGTCAAAAGAAATATGTAATGGCATGAGAATTTCATGCAAGGCATCATTATGTAGGACAATATTATCAAGCATTGAAATTTGTGGTTCAATTAAAGACTAATATTTCATGAAATGCAAAATTAAATTAGGAGCGAAAATGAAATTAGATTCCATGTTTTCCCCCTGGAAAATTTACCTATATGGCTTATCATTAGCCAAAAGGGGAACATATTTGGCAGTCGAATAATTGACATTTTCTTATAGGATAGGGATGGTTATATGGATGGATACCTCTGTTTAATTTTGAAAACGTTTCATGTGTAAAAAAAGACTGAATAGGGAAAGGCAAAACTAAGATTTAGTTGTATTTTGCATGCCTAAATTAACAAGTTGCTTTTTATTCCATTAAAACAAGAGAAAAAAAAAAATCACGTTTGCCCACTTTTAGGGCTGGCCGATGGATAAAAACAAGCAAATCAATTAGCTGAGAGATGTGAATTTTGTATGGAAAATTGTAGAGAAAACAAAAAAACAGGGGAGGTTCTGGGTCTATGCATCCCTTTTTACAAGAAAACAGGTTAATAATTGCATAACTGGATCAATTTTCATGTCCACCTCAAAAATGCCTCACTTTCTCTTTACTTCTAATACCTAGTGAGATTCTGACACAATGTCAAGACTATGGTTATCCACTGATGCTGAATTGCAAATACCTACTCTTATTATTGATTTTTCTTTACAAATTCCCTTCAATGGATTTGAATAGGGTATAGAAATCAAAGTTAAGTCAGATTTTATGCTGGTAAAGCCGGTTTCCTGACAGCTATAGCCTGTACAGAGTTTATTTCAAGATTGTCCAGAAGGACCAAGCTAATATAATGCTTGATTTTTATGTTTATACAATTGTATCTTAATAAAACAATGTTTCATTCGCCACATCAATTCCTCCCTTTTGATGAAACATACACTGTTTTGTCAATTGTAATAGATGTATGGATCCATATTTCAGCACATAACTAAATAGATGGAAACAAATTTGTCAGTATGAGCAATAAATATATGAATTCCTTTTTCTTTCTGCCAATTGTAATAGATGAATTGATCCATATTTCAGCACATAACTAAGTATTTGATTAAAAAGTTGGCAATATGAGCAATAAATATATGAATTTGACATAATTATTGCAATTTATGAATTAAGAGAGACCATTAGACATATATCATCCACAGCATTAATGCATAATCATTTTAATGAAACATAAATCAATCAATTTTAATAGATGGTGCTGTCGGGCTTTCTAAGACATAAGATGAATGATGCTGTTACATTATTACATGGCTATACAACAATTGGAAAGGCCTCTCTGGCAAAGGTAACTCCATACTAATTCATACATACATAAAAAACTACATAAATGTTTTGCAGCCATGTTTTTTTTTCAATTGAGCCGTGATGCATCAGAAGTTTAAGAATAATTACTAAATTTTACTCTTTTTCCATAAGTTGCTATGGGAAATGTTTGTGATGATGAATGCAAACGAAATCAGTTTTCATATCAAGAATTTCGATTTCCGGTCTCTCTGGAAAAAAAGTTGATGAAAAGACAAATTCACTGGAATAAAAACAGTTATGTCTTTACACCCTACTTAATAGATTTCTATGGAAATATGTTCCAATATACAAATAAAGTGGAAGTTATTCCCAAATTGTGGGTATCTTTTTCTAAGGAAAATCTAGTTAGAAAATCAAAATGATGCTCACTTTTTCCACCAAGGATCCTGCATTCCAACTACTAATTTCTCTGAAAACAAAAACTGGATAAGAGCCAACTAAATTTGTGCTCAGATAAAAAAAACCTTAAATAGTACCTCTGTTTCAAAGTTGTACACCAATTTCAATGAAAAATGAATTTACCCACCAAAATGGCACCGAAATGAGAAATTCACAGTTTTGCACCCTGCCCCCCCCCCATCAGTTTGTTAAAGGTTATAGAGACGAGTTCCCTGGTAAAATCCTGAAAAATTTGTGATTAGATTTTTAAGAAATAGTAGGAAATCTAATTTGTACATTGATTTTGATGAAAATGTGTGATTTAAAAACAAAAACGGCATACAAGTCTTCAAGAAATGTCACTGTTTTGCACCCTGCCCCCACCGGTTTCCATGGTTATGGAGACAAGGGCTTCGGTAGAATCTTGACATTGTTCAACTTGACCCCGATCGAGGCTGGAATGCGGACCTGACACGCCCCCCTGCTGGTCCTCCGATGCTCCCCCTATAGCTTGGTATCTCAAATGCAGTCAAACCTCTTCAAGTCACACTCACACAACTTGCCAGAAATTCTGACAGTTACTCTTACAGTGCTTGAAATATATATGATGCAAATATGTTTTTATATATTTTTTTATTTCTGAAAGTGTAGCCTATATGCAGAACTCTTCACCTATTCATTATGTCTAAAATAGGGAGAAAACAGCAGTATATACGGATAAAGAGGATGTGAACAAAAAGACAAGAAAAGAGAAAAAATAAGAGAAATCAAGAATAAAGAAGAGAAAGAGAAACAAAAAGAGGGAGATATAGAAAGAAAAATGTTGATTTTCAGACATCAATTGCAGAAGAGCAAATCGATCTAAAACATCTTCATTAAAAAACTTGTCCAAGGTTTAAACCGGAACCACCAATATAGTACTTAGATCGGTTATATAAATCTGGATGGTAGGCATGCGCCACAGCACCAAGCAATGCACCCAAATCTTGAAGCATCAATGTATATTCCCTCATCTGAACAGGGTGGTAACCTCCTTAACTTTAGGGGTGCAGTCTTGCACCCCTTAGGGGAGCAAGTGTACCCTATACCAAAGATCATAGTGCTGGAGGGTACGAGATGACATATGCTTTGCCATTTGCAGTTGCATGTCAAAGATACCTCGTTAGGCCCATTCCAATCTTTTTCACAAAAATGTGACTGTTTTATATTTCATGCCTTATTTCATGAACAGAGGTACAATCCCTTTTGGCATACACATATTAGTCAATTAATGCTCATTTCGTTTGTTAAAAAGTGATAATTTCATATCATGTAAGTGAGTGTGTGTGAGCATGTGTGTGTGTGTGTGGAGATCGTGTGTGGGTACAATATGGTTGTGTAGTATTCAATATATCTTCCTTCAATCTTGGTTTAGATTAGATTGTAGACATTTTTCTGGTACAAAATATTATGAGCTGTAATCAAATCCTTTCTATATGTTCCCAATACTGCCATTGGTTATTATTGTAGTCAAACTCTTATTGCAACATTCATAATACAGAAGACAATTTTAATAGATTGATGACCCTGCCATACAATCTCTTTAAACAAATTAAATGAAAAAGCGTTTGCAAGGGATTGAAATTTCTGAGGAAGGGAAAATATGCCCAAAACTCTTTGGAGCTAGCTATCTTCAGTAGATAAATAGTAACTTTATAACAACAAAAACCTAGAGGAAAATCTACAATACATGCAAGCTTTTTGCATAATTCTTTAAAGTTTTCATTGTCACTCTAACTCTAATTTTGATATGTAACTTTCCACCCCCATTTCAACACCTACTTCAAGTATCAAACTGTTAGCGGGAATATACCAGTTGTAATAATATAATATTTAGATATATTCAGATATCAACTTCTAATGTGGGTTTTATTTTGACCAGGGTTTTTCATTGTTATATAAATTTTCATGTTCATGATGTGATACATTATTATCAAAATAATCTAAAATCTTGAGTGGATGCACCGTCCTCGATACTTCTAAAATGGACCACTTTCAATAGAAAGCTTGTTCATGTTCTATTCATCTCATATCACCGTTCAAAATGAAAGAACCATTAAAACACCATAATCTCTTCACGAGAGTGAATTCATGATTATCGCTGAAATGCTCCCCGACAGCGGTTGGGTTAATGCTTTTTGCAGATGGGCCTGGATGATGTTGCTAACTATCCTCTGGCATGTTGGCGTCTGTGTGCAAATGAAACTTGTAATTCATCATCCATGTTGAATAAAACGCCAGGTATGTGGATGAAATGCTTTGCCCTCAGAGCACCTGCTCAAAACACCGATTATAACGCCTGCGTCGATGCGTCAGAGTTCATAATGTACCTTTCACTCGGGAGCGTACACGATGTGACTGTAAATGAGCGTTTTGTGACTGATGATTAGAGAAATACATATTTTCATTTAATAGCCATTCTTGGAAATAGACATGGCATTAAAAACGATTAATACCTCACTATAGAGCTCATCTTTTCCAAGGCACTTTTATTCATTAGGTTCAATTTCAGAAAATATTGGGATAAGCTATACATGATGCTTCCATCCGAATACATTGTCAACAAGTTTAGAAATATGCTTTTTGTTATCATATTTACATATGAAATAATTTTTCTGTTTCCTTCTTACTGTAACAATTCGATATCAATTTGGTAAGGATGAACCTGTATATCTTATTTTCAATACTTTTCCATTTATATCTGGCATGCTACAATCAGGTATATGAATGACATGTTACAGATTAACAAAACTTTAACGAACATCATAGTAGGAATGAAAAACCACAACTAAAACTGTCTCAATACTGCTGCGAAACCCATGATGGTACATACAGATGGCCAACATAAAAACTGTCCATGTTTACATTTAGTTTTTTATAAGAGCATTACATTATTTTAAATGGGTCTTGGGTTAGATGAAAAATATTAAAACATTGAGAATAATTTTGAGTTGTTTAATAATTATCAAAAACTTTGGAATGTGAGTAGGCTTGATGAGAATTGTTAGCTGATGATGGTAGGGGTTGTTACGTTGGGATAGGAGGGTTAATGTCGAGGGGGGTTAATGTGGGGGGAGGGGGGTAAGATACTTACGCTGTACTGGTAAAATTGCTTCATTGCCAATTTGCCTCCTTGCGGATAAGATCCCTTCAAAGCGAGGTGGGCCCTTATAACACTCTGACTCGGGATCTCACTGCCGTTCATCTGCATCAGTTTGTTGTGTTTGCGTCGCAGCACGTTCATGCACCTATCTGACGCCGTCGTCGACGCCACCGCCGCCGCGTTCTCGCTCTGACTCTGCCGCAAAATATCCACGGGATTCAGCAACATTAATAAAAAGTGGCGTTATCGAATCCGATCAGTTTAGCTTGATTTATCACTCTCTCTTTGATTCCACTTTCCAAAGCAGATCTTGGATGCACCTCTGATTATTAACCCTCCGTGTATGTCCTCAACTTGCTCTACGATGCACGTGTGTCGCACTAAGCCGGGACTGCTATTGTAATTTCACACTCCAGTATTCGGCTGCGAGTCGACCAATATTACTGCGGTTCAGCAGACCTCCTCGACTCGGTGTCAATACTCTTTGGCGAGAAGGGGATCTCGATTGCTTCAGCCGTATATTTGCAAGCTCATTATCTCGATATGTTCATTTCTAATTGCGATTTAAGCCCTCTCCTCATCCCAAGCCGAGGGTGAAGCCGCAATTGCAGACTAATTGCCCGTGATATTCCTGACGTCGTCGAGGAAATAAGAGAGTCAGCTATCCAGCGGTCCTTAATAATAACCCCGGTTCTGACCCACAATGCTTTAATCTCCTCACTCCAGGAAATATATCAGAATGGCCGGAGCAATGCAGGCATGAGTAGCCTACTGATGGTTGCGATGATATGAAGCTGAGAATTCACGTGCCGGCGTGAGCGGGGATCCCATGAACCAGCACCACCTCCTCTTGTTTTATTTTCTAATAACACCTCAAATCAGCTGCTACAACACTGACGTCGTCGTCGCTAGCTGCTATCGTTTGGTCCGTCCGCCGAGCTGCTGGTGCAAACCCACTCTACGCTACCGTCCAGTCTCGTACAAACTGAAGTGGGCGGGTGAGGAGCTGACAGTGTTTTAATCACAACGTCCCACCGGAGGCTGGAGATATAGGCCACTAACTTCTTCACTGGCAAGCCTATTAGCTATGCTTATCGGCATTACCCAGCAGTTTGCATTAGCATGAGAAAAGAACCACCTCAAAAGAAGAATAGGCGGCCTGAACTCTTCAAACAAGCCCAATCTATCCAAAACTTTATTCCAATGCCTGACTGAGCTCTTATCTCTGTTTAAAAAGCCCTCTAAGCCGAGCGGAGTCAGGGAGAGAGGGAGTGATAGATAGAGAGAGAGAGAAAGAAAGACAAGCTTGAATGCACGTACTCCTATCCCACTGTCCTGTCGAAAACTAACTTTGTCCAGAATCTAACCAATGTACACACACTAAACATCCCACTGTGTACACACAGTAAACACACCCATCTAATACACTAGTCATGAACTTCTCTCTCTCCCCTCAATACCGGTCATGAATACATGTTTCTATCATCTTGACTTTTCATAGCTTCCTCAACGCCAAAACTGTGGAATTTTCGGGTCAATGAAAATATCTCTCGCTCTCTCTTTCGCTCCTCTTCTGACTCCTTCTCTCTTTCTATTCCACCCTCTCTCCCTCCGCCCAGTTGGCGCATTGTGCGTGCCCGGCGGGCCATAAATCGACTTTTGTAGTTTGCATAGCTCCTTTTGGGGCACTTGAATAGCGGAGAGAAAAGGTAATAGAGCAGATTTGGAAAGACCCACATGAACACTGAATAAAAAGGATGAAAATAAAGGCTATACAGGCAGTGTCAACCAAGCACTGGCCTTTTTTTAGGGATGAAAATATTTCATGAGTATATCTTTTTAGGACTGTGTGCTTACGAGTTTGTGTTGGTAGAACTTAGAATTCCTGAATGTTTTGTTGTGCGATTCATTTCTAAACTGATACTTTGAACTGAGTCAATATTCAAAATTCGGGCACTTGCTCATATATATGCTTACACAAGGCTAATAAAGTACTCAATCAGGGAAAATTCAACATTTTGTGTAATGTAGAATATAATGCAATTCAAAATACTTTATTACACAAAAATACGCGAGTTGGAAGCATATAGGCCAGATAAAAAATGACTTTATCATCGTGCAAATCCCATTTAAACCTTGCTTTAAAAAGGTGACCACTTATGTGGCGGATGTAGTATTGGATGCTACCAATGGAATGAGGGGGGGGGGG
>BQKZ01000472.1:21634-32609 GCA_036244855.1 Temnopleurus reevesii | reverse complement strand
ATATTGTCTGCAATTTGTAATGGTATGGCTGGTTTTGGATCCCATAGTTTGGACAATGTGAGAGCACTCTAGTATGGACACTTAACATTCCTAAACTTTTACTAGTCAATGGTCTTGGTTATCTTTGGATAACATGAAAAGTTAATTCATGGAACTGCACTAAAATGGGGCAAAATAACCATGGATAATATTATCCATGAAATAACATTCCATTCAGTTGAGTGCAATTTGAATCCACTAGAGCAATTACACCAACAATGCATAGATCTGCAATTTCCATTGCAATAGAAGGGTTCAATAATAGATGACAATTTTATTTCATGCATACCTCAAATACAAAGATTATTCTTGACGACCAGAAAGCTTGCATGAGGCTCATCCGACATAGCAACAAGCAATGTATGCAAACTGCATTCCAAGTATTGTGATTCAAGTGTTATGAACAGGTTTTAGGAATATGGCCATATACCTTAGTTCTTGGGCTAGAAAAATGAATAAATTTGAATCTATCAGTAAACCAGCCAAATGCAGATTAGGTGGTGATGATGATATGGAAAAGAGAAAATTTGAAGCTTGAAGCATGATAACTGAAACCCTTCCCAAATTTTCATAATGACTGTTTCTACATCTAATGAAGAAAGCGCAACAAGATGTAAGAGAGCGCAGAGGCCTCAGAAAGACTTGACAAGTGGAGGGTCTGCGGATAAGTATTTTTTGTCACATTGCCAAACATTTGCTAGTATTTACTAAAAATAGAAAGGGGGCTGCAGTTCCACCCCCCCCCCCTCCCTGGCTCTGTGGTTAAGGGTATCGTGTAATGAAGCACTTTTGACTCTTGCCTTGAAGGAGGAGGCCAACAGGTAGAGACGAAACTTAAACATCTGAATTCCAGCACAGAATATATTGCTGTTTGAAACTTCCACACTGAAACATGCTTTACCCTCCATTCTAAATCAACCAATCAAGCAAAGTTAAATCAAACTTGTGCAAGGAGTTAGATATACCCCCCCCACCTTGCAGTAAAATAGAATGAAAACAAGCATCGCTACCATATCAATGTGTACAAATGGCAGCTGTCAGTAGCTAGTGGGTTGCACCTAAATTCAGAGTATCGTTTCAAATCCGTGATTATATTATAATAGCTCTGGGTATACGCCTGCCTCTCCGATTCCCCTCTGCCTGTAATTGAGTTATTTGAGGAATTCAAAAGTTGTGAATAGCCGACGTACTAATGATGAGAGCCGTGGCATCTGTTGTATTGCATGGCAGAGGGCTCAATTTGTTTCGTGCAGTTGATGACAAACACAAGACAATTAAATACAGTCAAACCTGTCTATAGTGGCCACTTAAATTGATTCCCTCCCGGTGAAAATACATGTTATAGAACCTGTCTATAGAGGCCACCTGTCTACAGTGGACACTTCTTTATTTCCCTTTGGGTGGTCTCTGTAGACAGGTTTCACTGCACAATGTTTCAGGGGACTCTATGATAATGAAACTTTCAAAAAGACACCGAGTGCTTAACTGGTTCTATCTTTAATCAGTATAATCGATAATGGATTATTCCTTGGTCAAAAATTATGAATATGATTTATATCAATATTTGCTGTTATGCTTTTGTAATAGCAGTCTGACCAGTTTTCTGTGAGAGCACTTTATGAGAATCAATTATTATAACATTATAAAAATGGAATAAGTTCAGGTCAATGAAAATAATCTCTTATTCCTTCAAATACCTTCCAATCAATGTTGTATATTTAGTGAGGAATATCATGGGTTTTTTTTAGCACAAGTCATACTCACCCACTCACTTTAACAACAAAAAATAACTTTAATGAAACTCCCTACTTGGAAGATTTGTCAACTCGTATCTTTTGTAATACTTTTTGATGTGTTCCTAAATTGTTCCACTGGAGAAGATATATTTAGGAGTGTAGTAAAAAAAAAAAATATATATATATATATATATACATATATATACCCTAGAAAGAAAAATAAAAATGCTTTAAATGTGGACATCTTGGTACGTGGTTAAAATTCCCTTCAAAGTACTCCAAATAAGAGTTGTAAGGCACAACATCAATACATAGGACTACGTATACTGCACCAAGATATACTACATGGGACTACAGTCAGTGATTGTATGGCATATATGACCCCTTTGCCCATTAAAAATGAATATGTTTTAGGATGAGTTTATGGTTCATAGACACCGGATTGGGGGAACTTGATATTGGAATTGCATGGGCACTGATGCTAGCTTAGAGCACCTGCTTACATATTTATTACCCTATCTATCATTTGGGGGCAGGGAGAGTGAGTTAGGGGGTAAAAAATGCAGGAGGGGAGGGGCAAGTGGCTCTATGTGGAGACATCATGGTGTAGTGGTTTCGACTTGCACCTGTTGACTAGAGGGTCGTAGGTTCGAATCCCAGTCATGGAGTTTATTTACTTCGGGAAAAATTCATTCACATTGTGCTCCACTCAACCTCATGGAGGTGAATGGGTACCTGGCAGGAATATTCATTCCTTAAATGTTTCAGCACTGGGCCCCGTAACATAAAGCTTTGCGATCAATTGCTATTTGATTTAGCGATCAAATGCAAAATTTAGTACATGATTTGCCATAGACTAGCAATTGATATCAATCGCTATCAGATTAGCGATTAATCGCAAACCTTTATGTTACTGGGCCCTGGTGGCAATGAGCATGTTAAAGCCAGAGTGATAATAATCCAGAGCACCTTGAGCACTCCTCAAAGAGGGATCTTTATTTTTGTGGGGTGGTGGAGCATAAAATACAGTGTGGCCAATATCACCCTCTACTGAAATGACTTTTCGTCCCTAAACATTGACCCACATTTCTAAGTATCCAACCAGGTCCATGATCCTAAATTCCAAAGGGTACAGAACCATTATCAATTTTGGGGGGAACAGAAAATACTCTCTCTCGCTCTCAAGCTAAGCAAGCACCTGTGCCTCTTTCTATTCCCAAATGTTGTCTTTACCAATCCTGCAGTAGAATGCTAACACTTGACCTTTAGATATTTTATGGGGAAAGTCTAGGTCGTCACCATAGCAACAGTATCAACAGTTGTCAGCCGAATCTACCTGACATCAATGAATCAAGTGTAATTTTGGAGGGGAACATTCCATTCTATTTATTGCTCTCAAAAGATGGTTCACATTACACAAAAAATAGTACCCCGGTCTTTCTTTCTCTCCACCTCCTTTTTAGCCTTTTCTATATTGTGTTCAGTTCATTTCCTTGTCATTTTGCTTATGATTAAAATTCTGCTAGGATCAAAAGCTTAAGCTCTTTTTTCAATTAAAAATAATAGCACTGGCACGGTTCAGAGTGCTTTCCAGTGCACCACTCGTAAGTGAGCATGAGCAATCACTACATGTAGGCCTACCTTCTTATGTGAAACCCCTTTAACCCATTGAATACTGGAACTGGATGTTGCTGTACAAAGTCTATGGGAATTGGATAATTCTGTGGTCAATGGGTTGCCCATGTCAAGGCAAAGATTTATCAGACATGGGCCACTGACGATCCATATTTCTTTGAAGTGGAAAATTCACTAAAAGATTTGAGCTTCATACCCGAAGACTGGTGGTCAATAATTCGGCACAATAACTGTTCCTAAAATCGTTTGTAAAGTTGTTGTTAAAGTCGCTCGTAAAGTCGTTGGTGACTTAAAGTGAAACACTACCTTGGAACAGGTAGTCCCAGCACAAAGTCTATGAGAATTAGAGAATTCAGTAGTCTATGGGTTAAAGGATTAACTTCAACTTTATCACTTTCCAAGCATTGCTATCTCATGACACCATGAATGCGATAACCCAGCAGCCCTTCACATGACCCCTTGAATGTTGAAACTGCCTCTGCCATATCATACGATTGATTTTTATACAGAAGAACTATAGGGCTACATACCATGGACTAATTTTGGTTCTCATAATTGATTCACAGCTTTAGACATTGAGGTATCATCTCCAACACTTTACTGTACAGGTCTATGTGAACAAGTTGAAAAAGTTGCTATACAAATCATCTTTTCTGTAGCAATTGAGCTAAAATGCATTGCAAATTGAGATGTGATACCAGGAAAATAATTCCCTGCACATGACACAGAAAATAAATGACAAAAAATGAGAGGAGGGGATCCACTTTAAAAATTCACTTTGTGTATTAGGCATATAAACATGAAGGAAATTGTAATAGATAATAAAGATGGGCTGTATTATTTCACATTTACAACATGCGCTATCATGTATCTGCATTCTCTAATGACATATGTAATGCCAACAATCATTATTTCTCATAAACCTCAACTTACAATGAAGTCATAATTTACAATCAATCGCAGCTGTTGTGCATATCAGAATTGAGGAGTGAGGCAGCTTTTACTAAAAAAAATTATTCTGAGTGCAACACAAATACTCTTGAACTAGTAGTACAAAAAGGCCACAAACCATGCTCGTACTACAACTACTTCTCAAAATACATAGATACCAACCATTTTGGAATATGTATGAAGTCAAAATTAAAGCATGAAAAAAGTAAAAGAAAATATGAAACTAACAGAAATCTTTTCACCTAATGACTTTTGATCAAATCATTGAATTATTATGAAAATACATCCTGTACATATTCTAAAAAGGATTGGTATCTATGCTTATGCTAATTTCCTTCAGCACAAAATCTATCCACACTTTGTTGTACTCAACCCAGGTGAAAATGGGTACCTGGCAGAAATTAAGTCCTTGGAATGATTGAGTGCCTGAGCGTCTTGCTCGGCAGTTATTGCCAGGGTATTTATATGGCACCTCATATCAAGCCGCAGTAGAGTATATGCATATAGTGATTGCGCTACATAAATGGACATATTATTATTAATATTATCATTATTATCACAAAAGCAATTTTTGTATATCGCATGATTGCCTTATTATCAGGTAACTATTATTCAGTCACCTGTTATGACCTACAGGTATCTAAATAGCACCAGTGTGTGATTAACAAATGTGGATAATTTCTTTTGCCATACGAAGTTGGCATTATGGGAATTGAACCTATAACCCTGTGATTCAAAGACCATAGGACATCAACCACTAGACCACATCATACAATATACACATGGAAAAAGAAAGTAAATTCATAAGATCGGTTACATTTCAAATAAATTGCCAACTTGTCAAACGTGTTCACTTTCTGAAATATTTAGATGACTTAAAGCTTTTTTGCCTAATAGCAAAAAAACATATTCATGATATAAATAATGCATGACGATGAGAACTAGAATACAAGCCCAAAGGCAATAATTGGTATGGAAGTAATTTGTTATAACATCCATCGATAATAGCAAATATAAAGTGGTGCAATTTGAAAGGGTACTAGAATGCATTTCATCAATCATTTTGAGTGTTATGCTATCCTTGAAAGGCAAACCAAATTTACATATTTTTTTTTAAAGAAGGGACACAATATAAAACTGAAGGTACTATGCTTGTACAATATTTTTAAAATCACAATTTTTCTTTCAATTCAATCGCTTTTGTTTGCCTATTTATTTATATTTGCATTGTTGTAATGATTTTCAATGCATTGCTTTTTGAGGAATAGTTGAATAAATTCTAAATGTGAATCTTCCTTATCTGAATATATATCATGATCATATTTGTTTTTTGTTTTTTGTTTGTTATATTGATTTGCTATTTTTCAAATTCATTAATATATAAACTTCTCTAATTTGTCAGCATACTTCCTGTATATCTGAAAGTTATAATATACTGAATCCCTACAAATTTAAATATGCTTAAACAATGAAGTCCTTTTATTGGAAATTTGCAGAGCAAAGAGTGATAAAAAAAAATGTTAACAACTGATATTACTGATGTGGAATGAAAAAGATTTGTGGTATAAAATGTGGGGTGTTACATTAAGATTACAATGATAAAAGGTTCTCCCATATAGTTCACACACTTCTTTTCATTTTGGCTCCATTATGCACAGGCATAATGTTGAAAAATGCCACTGCAAGTATGCCTACAAACTGTCTTTTTTCTAAGCGATTTGAAGAGCAAAGATAGATCGAATATTTAAAAATACTGATATTTCTGATGTGGAATGAAAAAGATCTGCAGTGCAAAATTAATAGGTTCATTTATATAGTGCAATCACTAAATGTCTGGTGTTACATCAAGATTACAATGATAAAAGTTTCTCCGATGGAGTTTGCACACTTCTTTTCATTTGGGCTCCATTATGCACAGGCATAACATTGAAACATGCCACTGCAAGTACATGCCTACACACTCTCTGTATCCTGCCAAAGCTCAGACAAAATAAAAAGGCAAGCTACCTAGGGACATTCTCGGCAGCCTCCGAAATCTGTCTGCGCATTAGCCAGAAAACGTTAACTCAGCCCGGCCGCGGGATACCCGTGACATCATCGAACATTTGTGTAAACACACGGGGGCATCCGAGGGGGTTTAGAATCATTGATTTTTTCACTGCTTCGGATATGCATGCAGCCCGGCGGCTCGGCTGCGCGCATACCTCAAAACGTTTCTCATTCTGTCACGGCAGGGGTTGAACAGGCAAGGGATATACTTCGTTGGAGCAAAAAAGAGACGGGATTTATAATGCTACTGATGCATTATGGGTAGACAATGAGCTTTTAGGTCACCTAGATAGACTTTCCACCTCTTCCTCAAATTGGTAACACTTTCAATGCATGGGATAACCTGATAAACGTCCCCCACAGCATCACTACTAAACAAACACGAGGGGACCTATGTGGGACTGAACATTGACTGAGGCCAAGATGGGAAGGCAATGCTAAACAATCTTGACTTTGAAGCTGGAAAGGTTAATTTAAATTACTCCTGACTACTCTCAATCTAAGACGTGAACTCACCCTCGATCAAATGGGAATGCTAGACCTCTTGTGGTAATAACGCCGAATGTATGTAGGCAGTGTATAGAAAAGTGGCGTGGTTTAGTGACACAAGGCATTTGAATAGAACATGCACAAGTTCAATCCTCATAAGCTCATCCGACACCAATGATGAAAGAGTCTTTTTATAGACAAGACAGTGCATGAAATTGTCACATGGCTTAGTGGTTTATTGCCATTGGCTGGATATGGCTTAATTGCAATGACATTATTATTTATTTAAGTTTAGGAAGAAATAGGAAATAAAGGAGGGAAATGTTTAACTGACACGATGTTTCACTGATTCACATGCTGAAGCACTAAGAGGTTGGCCATGCTAAAGCCATGTGTAATAACAGTTGATGTTAAGCACTCATTGCTAAGAGCTATCACATAATCCATCCATCTATACATATAAGTTTATCTGACATGATGTTTAATTTTTACACATGCTGAAGGATTTGGATATGTGCCATGCCAAAGTCAGTGTAATAATAGTTTATGCAAAATATTCATTGCCAAGAGCTATCACATAATCCATCCATCTATACATAAATGTTAAGCTTATCTACGAGAAAGTTTCAAGTTATTAAAAAGATGTCATAAGCATGAAATAACATAGCTGTAGATTCATAACATATATGTGCTAATTAAATAAAGAAGATTTAATCAGAAAGACATAACCTCTTGAATCCCAGAAAAAAATTAATAAATCTTAAAAAGAATCAAAGCTAACAGAAAGCTTACAGAGCTAATCTTTAGAATCATGAGGGGAAAAATGTATGGATCATATCTGTGAATTGATTATTTTTGCTTGTATGGGACATCATGAAAGCTCACCCTATATCATGAGTGTTATGACAGCGGTGGCCGGCCCCGACACTTGTTATAACCTCGTTAACATATCATACCCTTTCAACTGCTCAGTTTAAACAGCTTGCTATTGATGGAAACACGAGACCGGGTCAGGTGATTGCATTTCCATCTGCGAGTGTACGTCCTATGTCTTTATAATCGCTGATCAAAACGTGACGATCCCACCATCCGGTTTTTCCCTCTCTCTTAATAATCAACTTTCTTCATTTGGCGCTGTTTGTCTTTCACTCATTCTTTCTGTCTATTTTTTTTTTTTTTTGGCTGATGATTTCTGCTTTCCCTAATATATACCGAAGATCCTAAGTCTATACCATCAATAAATACCAGTAATATCTCATTACACCACCCATTTCTCCCCAAGTAACCACTATTTTTCTCCAAGTTTTTTCCCCCACTTTCTTCTTAATTGAAATCCCTTTGTTCTTCCACAAAAACAATATCAACTTTGGCTCTCTCTCCATCCAAATTTTTGTCCTGATCTAATTTTCAGCAAAAGTTTATATGCCATGTTTTAAATTCGGTGAATTACACACTCCCTTTTTTTATTTTGTCAACACATTTCTCCTATTATCAGATTCCAGTTCAAATTTGCATAAACAAGTGGGAAGACTTCTGTACAGTCACTTATGAAATGAACTTGGCCTTCATTTGAGAGTTGGAAGATTCATTTGTTGCATCAGAAAGAAATATCTCTGCATCTGTTGATCAATCACATTTAATCATGCACAGTGCTTTTCCATTACATAACACATCTAAGGAAGATGTGGACATAGCATCAAATAAAAAGACGATGTAGACCCTATTCAAAATTGAACTCTTCTCTTTCTTTCAACATAAGATGAAGAAAAGGCTGAGATCACACAGTTTTTGCCATGTTCTACAAAACAAATTAATCCAAAAAATAGAATGACCGAAAGGGGAAGGGGCAACACATTTGGAAAGAAATAGATGGGGAGTGAATATACATACAGATATGAAAACAATAACAAGAGAGCAAAAAACAGAGAATTTGACAAAATTCCATGCAGTAGAAGATGAGTGTATTAAAAGAAAAATAACTTCATGATTAATAAATACCTATCAAAATTACTTTTGGGGCTTGTATCATTAGAAAAAAGGACAGCATCATATTACATTAACCCCATCCTATAACACACTCTCTCCCTCTCTCTTATTCTCTTGGTTGCCTCAACAAACATGGGACGCACGCAGCCATGCTGTGTCTGGAAAGACAACATTCTCCTTTTTCCCATCCTCTCTACTTCTTTCAGTTCTCACAATAGACATCACAGAGAAGCAAAGAAGACGCTTCACACAGTGGGTCCCGTCACTGCTCATTACCGTCACGCAGAGCCGAACCTCCGCCGGCAGGCGCTACATTTCCACTCTCGACACGCTTCCCCCCCCCTCTCTCCGCATCTCCTCCAACAATTCTCCTGCTCCCAACCAAACACGCTCGCTCACATGTGGTAGATAGATCTGCCGCGGTACAACGCACGTTTCCTCATCTGCCGAGAAATTATGGGTAATTTCTCTGTTGGGTTTTCCGCAGATTGGGCTTCCCGCCACAGGAAATGCAAAAGCTTAATGAAGATGCCCCGAAGAATAACGACGCTTTCAACGAACGACAAGCAAATCTTCAATCATTCCTTGGCCATAAGAGGAAGAATTGAGATCGACAAAGTGGCAAAAAAATGGAGATATGTAGCAGCTAGCTAATCTCAAAATGTATTCCTGTTTGCATGCCCTTAGGATATGCTCCTTACAAATGACAAAATTGGTATTCTTTGAAAGTGCCTTTTAGTTGAAGGCAATGATAGTTTTCATAATAAAACAATCCACGTTCATTGGAAGTAAACATCAATCTACTCAATCTTGAAATAAATAAATATCATTTACATAAATCAGGCAAATGTAAACTGATAGTTGACTATTTTCAATGACTTTGAAAGGGGAATATGTAAAGTAAAGCATGATTTATCAGCTTATTTGCTATCTACATGCTAATACATATTTTTACAACAGAAAATACATTAATCAATAAAAAATTGAATAGAAAATATACTGGGGAACACCAATTGAACTTTATTCAGATTCAATTTAATTTCTGCCTGCATCAGGAAAAACAAAATCAATAATCAATAATCTTGATTGCAAAAGAAAATCATAAAATGAGGAGAACTGATGTTGTGCTCTTTTATACCCATTAGTAAATTAGGATGTGCTCCATAACATTATTTCATGTGTTAACCATGTAAGACAAAATATGATACAACTACATATCTCATAAGTGTTAATTGCAAATGAAAAAAAAATCAATCTTGTCTTCAACACTATTCTTATGCATGATAAACTAAATATGATTATTTTGAACAATGTCCAATCCAACTCCAAAGTTCGTTAAAGAATAAAATTTAGGACATTTTCATTAATTGACCTTATCCTTTAAAAAAAGGTGAAAAGGGGCAATAAACTGTGGCAGGTTACTTGTTGAATATGAAATGTCAGAAGGCCAATTTTTTTCCTCCCTCTCTCCATTCTCCTGCTTGAATCTCTAAGCAGCATTCAATTAAGCCAATGATCGGATGGACGGACGAATTTCCAAGATTTAAGGAGGATGGAAAAAAAGAGGAAAAGAAAGCAAATCAGCTCAGTCCTTTTCCCATCTGACAGCTCCCTCTCGAGACGAACACAAGCACTTAGAGGCAATTTATCTGAGAAAGGAGGTACAGTTTTGGACCGTGAATTGAATTTGTTGATCTCGCAGCTCAAGATGCCAGTTTACACGAGATGATTTCTTGGAAATTATTTCTCACAGAAGCAAAATATGTTCATCAAGAATCAATTTGACTACAATAGGGGGATTTAAAAATGACAGAATGGTCATTTTGATATTTTTGTTACGGGGACTTTGTCAGCCTCTTGCTTCAGCTGATCCATAATCTGTTGAGTGGGTAGTTATCTACCTGTAATAGCTTGACAAATACCAACAAAAACAAAAATCTATGAAAAAAGTTCATTGCTTCTTCAAAACATTTTGATAGCCACATAGCTCATATAAAGGGGGCTGCAGCCCTGCGTCTATCTTCGGTACCCCCCCCCCCCCCCCCCCCCCCCCCCCCCCCCCCCCCCCCCCCCCCCCCCCCCCCCCCGCC
>BQKZ01000472.1:0-16392 GCA_036244855.1 Temnopleurus reevesii | reverse complement strand
GGGGGGGGGGGAGCACGGAGTAAAAAATGCTCTGACCCTTTATTAGTTCTATGATACATGAGCAGATAGGAAAACAAAAAGAACATGATTGAGTTAGATGTAATGGTACAATACTTAAACTAAATTGGATGATAATTTGATGATGATGGTGATGGTGATGATGATGATGATGATGATGATGATGATGGTGATGGTGGTGATGATGATGATGATGGTGATGATAATGGTGATGATGATGATGATGGTGATGTTGATGATGATGATGATGATGATGATGATGATGATGATGATGGTGGTAGTGGTGTTGGTAGTGGTGTTGGTGGTGGTGGTGGTGATTGTAGCGATGGTGGTGGTGGTGATGATGATGATGACGATGATGATGATGACGATGATGTTGGTGGTGGTGGTGGTGGTGGGTTGGCAAGGAAGTAAAAAAAAGAGAGAAAGATAGGCATTCTGCCTTTCTGCTACCCCTACTTTTTTGTACCTTTGCAGGGGGTCGGTCATCCTTAGATCATTGAAGAACCATGACAAAAAATGAAGCACACAACAATCGTCATATCATTAATAAAGAGAGAAAAACAAACATGGAAGCAGTATTCCTGTCATAAGGTTTCTATTTCTGCTTCAGAAAGACAATTTCTAAGGTCTCTGTGGCTGCAACTTCTAAAAGTCCACATTCTTTCTGGCCTGTGGGGAAGATAAAAGCCAACTATGTTCAATACATCTTTAAATTACCCATACAGCTTGGGGAAAGCCTAGTAGAGCATAGCCAGATTTTGTGTACATTTTTGCCATTTATTTTAAATGAATTGCATCAATTTTGAGCACAACATATCTATTTTAGATTGTGTACCACATTATGTGGCATTTATAAGAGCCATTTTTTAGGATAACATATACTTCTATTTTTTTGTATTTCCCAAGTAAACAGAAGCCAACTTAGGACTAATGTTTGAAGGATATCTTTGTTCTTTAAACACATTTGCCCCTGTTCTACAGTAACTGAATGGAGGAATCATGGAGGATACATACAACTGCTATTGTTTGAAATGTCTAATCAATTAAAATAATATTGATCATTCATTTATCTCTGTAAAAAAGGGTAGTCTTGTTTGAGCCACATGACCTGCTTTGCAGGAGAGCCCTGCCGAATATACAAAGTGCAGATACATACATAAAACATAGCACATAAAACAGACTAAATTGCAACAAATAAACTGGGGTATAGAATTACATGTAAAAGCATGTAAAAGAATGACGCAAAAATAAATGGCAAAATAAACAGATAGATTTATATACAGCAAACAGATAGATTTATATACAGCAAACAGAATGTTATGCCATGGAAGCATAAAATGAACGATTAATGTTAGGTTTACACTTTGCTTCAAATTCCTGAATATTATTATTCCTACATTAACCATATTGTCAAATACATTTTTCTCTGGTGGAATACACTTGCATAAAAATACCTAGCATCAACTACCAGCTAGCCACGCCCCTGTGACTCCAAAAGCCTGTACCCACAGTATGAACTTTTAAGCCCCTTTTCCACATGATTTCCCCCCTCCTTCTACCGCCGCCGCAGACCAGAATAGAGAAAGAACCCCATTTTTTTTATTACGATCATTTTAAAAAGCTAGGTTCAGAATTCCTCTTCTTATTCACATTGAATAGGAATGGCTCTGTACTGAATGGGCTCTATTGTAGCTATTGTAGCGAAGCCCTACACAGACCCTAAATAACTCGGAAAACCAAACTTTTTGCTCATTTTCTTTCATCTGAAATTACAAGTCCTCTTTGCATCTGGGGGTGGGGGTATATCTGTAAGAATTCCACAGAAATTTGCACTTTTCGAAGTGCTATACATTGATTTAAACAAATAATACAGAAACTAACATAATGGGTTGAGTAATATGAAAATTATAAGCCTATGGACAAGTGAAAATTAATGGGTTGTGGATTGAATTGTGGAAGGGCTGTGGCTTCATGGACCCGAAAGTAATATTTCTTCAACAGCAGCAGAAAAATCAAATGAAAAGAACAAAAAAAGTTTGAGAAAAATCAGACAAGTAATATAAAGGTTATGAATGTTTGAATATATAGACAAATTGGCAACTGATGACGTCATAGGTGCACAACTGACTATTTATTGTATTCATATCAATGTTATAAAATGTTACTTTTTTCCACAAAAATATGATTTCCTCAAATGTTTAACTATATGATATTCTGATGATAGATATATAGATCCCCTATTTGCATGTTTTCATTAATAGAAACTTTGTATCTTTCTGTAGAAATGATGAACTTCGCACCATAAATATAAAGACAATTCTGGTTAGTAGTGCACTCATGACGTCATCAAATTAGCAACATGTCTGAAAATTTTTAATGATTTCCTCCTCTTTTTTTTAAATCTTTTAAAATCAATAACTTGTTTATTACTTGTCTAATTTTCTTCCAACTTTTTTTGTACTGTTCATCTAATTTTTTTGCTCCTGTCAAAAAAAATCATTATTTTGGGGTAGACTCTTCTTTTCATCGGATGGTCATTAAGAAAGCCAAGCCGGTCACAATTCTTTGGTTACCTGTTATCACTATAGAATATTGTTCTGAGCTTCATAGGGATGACAGTTACCAATGCATTTGATGTACGCAGTAGTGCTTTCTTCTCCATTTTAATTCACAACTGCCATTACACAAAATTGATATCTTCCCCATGGTCATCTAATTTATAGATTCAGTTGACGAATGAATGCTACCATCTCTTTTGAAATGTCGCTCCAACACGGTGCCAATTTACAAGTGATTTACAGTCATATCCAAAGGGTAGAATTGTGGAAGCAACTTGGCAAAGTGGCTAAGACTTGGACTTTTGACTCAGTGATCATTTGTTTTAATCCCCACCAAAATCTTTGCATCCTTTAGAAATAAAATGCACGCACATAGTGCTGCTTCCTTCTTATTTTAATTCTCGACTGCCATTACTCAAGATTGATATATGTTCCCTGGCTAACTAATTTATAGAGTCAGTTGACGAATGACTGCTACCATAACTTCTGAAATATCGCTAGAACATGGTGCCAATTTACAAGTGATTTATAAATGGCAGTATAGACCTGAGCAGACAATTAATCTTGTGCAAATGGCAGTCATGAAATAAAATCATAAGGGCAGCGATAGTCTTTTTCATGTCGTCTTCAGATCAGTCGTTCATTTTAAATCTTCAGAGAGGGTACATTGCCAATTTACTGAGGTAAAATATGTCTTCAGCATTCTTTAAAGGGTATCTAACGCAGGAAAATAATTCATGAGTTGGTAGTATACATATATCCGATCCCTGTTAACATCATATTGATATTAAAAAGGTATTAAGTTTGACCGGTCATGTGTGGCTCAGTGGTAGAGCGTTTGCCCCATGAATGGAAGGTCGTGGGTTCGATCCCCGGCCGGGTCATACCAAAGACCTATAAAAATGGGACCATCTGCCTTCTTGCCATGCGCTCGGCATTTAAGAAAGGAGAAGGGTAATAATAACTTTATGTTATGCAGGGCCCGCTGGAAGAGCAGCTAACTTACAGCTGAATGTGGCTACCCTGGGTAAATAAAACATCATTATTATTATCATTATTATTATTATTATAAGTTGTCAAATTACTGAATCTTTAGAACTTACGATTCTCATCATAACTCAAAAGATTCCTTGTACTAAGAATAATTCACATAGTGAAGCAAAGGGTCAGACATGCCTCAGAGAGCCTTTGCAAGATGAGATACATAAGACACTAACTCTGTGCACAAATGACACTCTATTACACCCGTTTTTTATCATGCATTTGTAATTTTCGTAAGGAAAAGCAATTTCCCAGATGGAAATTTGAACGATAGAAAAAATAAATTTAAGGAACAAAATATGGAGTTGTATGTCCTACCATTTTCAATTTGCAAGGTCTTTGTGCCATGAGGTATATCAAATGAGACAATTCATAAAGTGGAATTTTTCAATTTGTCTGTCTGATTTAAATTGGCAACGCAGAGATGGGATCTAAATCACTGACCCTGGAATCAGACAGATTGCTTCATTCAAAATTCCAAAAGGGTAATTCACTGCATTAAGACTTCCCCTATAACCCTAAAGAATAAATAAAGTAATCAAAACTACTTCAGAAAATGTACAACCTTTCATATTTCTTCCACCTCTCATACATCATACACATATCTTTTTTTTTCTGGGCGGGGGTGAATGATGAGGGGCCTAAAATTTGAAGACAATTCAAATTGTTTGAGGTGATAGAAAATACTGCCACCAGGACGAGCCTTTAGAAAAGTGTGATTATGCAGACATGCATATCCAATTACATGCTTTGTGCTTCTAATCACATGACATTGCATGATCACATGGTATCACATGATCACATGTCATAGGGGCAGGAACACACACACACACACACACACACACACACACACAAGACAATGTATAGATGATCAATGGCTAAGTAGAAGAGTATTCAATCTCTCTTTTCTGATTTAGAATAATGTCAGGCACAAAATACATAGTTATAACAATTTTTTGTTATAGATAGTCTTTTCTCAGACAAAATGACAGCAAAGCTTTGTAAACACATCATACTTACACCAAACCAGGGTCAAACAGGATTTTGTTTCGTGCAGATTCTTGGTTCTTGTATATTTTAAGTAGCAGAGTGCACATTTATACCAAACAAAATGCTTCTGCTGGAGTTTATTATGGGTTATTTCTTTTCTTTTATCAGCTGTCCTTATGGACCCTGCCAGGTCATCTAAAATCTGACCTTTATCCCGTAATGAGCTTTAATTATTCCATCGGTCATTCCATCTGCGAGGATTTTCAGGGGCCACTGGAGATTACAGATGTAATTAGGGGCAAAATAAATTACGGTACAAACTAAGGACAAGAAAAAAGAGATTGGATGAAAATTGATTGCAATCAAATCGCTGATTGACCATGAAACAACATTACATCACTGTGTTTATTTGGTCTATTGCACTTAGACTAAAAAGCTTTCATTTCTGCAGTGTTATCGTGCACAAGAATGTTAACACTGATTACATAATCTGAGAAAAAGGAGTAATATTTCATACTTCTTAAAATAATTTTAAAAAGAGTCTTCAGCTCCCGATCCTAAGAGGATACAATCGTATCGCATAAGAGTTTCAGTGATTCTCTTAAATAATTTCTTACCTGTCATATTGTAAAAGTACTTCTTGTTTTGAATCTTTCTGGTTCTTTTGCTCCAAAATGACACACCTCATATTAACCCTTACTCTTTTATTATTCTTCAAAATATCTTTGATCCTCAGGATTGTTTGTTTAATCTTTAGAAACTGCAGCAAACTCTTCTTTTTTATATATAAATACATGCAAATCAGTATTCCTTGCTTACCTGCTATCAATATAAATCTCAAAACAAATGAGTTTGCAGTTTAATCACTGGACCATATATATCATTCTGAGCTTTAAATTTAAAGTGATAACAGGTATGAACAAATTCTGACAAGCAAAGTACTTCTTAACCCCATTCCGACTGTATAGTTGTAGTAATGCAGCTAAGCATGGGATCTCAATATTGTCTCTGATACTCATTTCAGGACCATCCATGTGAAACCAAACTAGGACCACATAGGGATCCTTGAGGGACACCATGCATGAAAGGCTAGCTCATCTGATGAGAAATACAGTCTGCACTTTTCAGACACTTATCATCTTGTGTATTAAGAAGGTTAATAATAAGAGTCAATATGTAAGGTAGTTTTTAAAACTGCTCAATATAAGTGATGATTTAAGAAGTAAAAAGAAACGCCATTTTCATTTGCTAAATCTAATCATTAAAAAGTGGATTGAATTTACAAACTCAAGAATATCAACATTTTTTTCTGGAGAAAGCATCTTAATATGATAACAATTTACGGTACACTACGATTCTTGCACTGTAGGGCGTGTTTATAGATCACTAATGGAGATTACTTTTCAGCACGAAAAGTGTCTGGATCATAAGACTAGCTAAATCTGGGATCACCTACTGTGCAGTAATTGACCAACTTTACTCTGTTAATATGAGAAAATTAGTCTATGTCAAATCATATTACAATTATGCATCTATGAACTTTATGGGTTGTTAAAAAAAGGACCACATGCACTGCAGATGAATTGTGTGTATTGGGTAAATAGATAGAAGGAGACAAGGAAAAAATGGATCTGATGGGAGAGGGAGGGGGTAGGGGGAAGAAAGAGAGAGTGGAGTGAAACAGAGGAAATATAAGGGAGACAGATATATAAAGTGAGAGAGAGAGATATTTAAGACCTTGCATCCTTTGGGATAAATGCTACATAAATTAGGATGCTTCCATTATTTAGATAGAGAGAGAAAGAAGAGGAAAAAAGAAAAGAAAGCAATGAATAGAAAGAGGGATAGTTTAATACATACAGTGAAATGGTCGAAAAAAGAGATGGCATGATCAATGTATAACACAATTCACACAATGGATGATGAAAATATGACTGAGGAATGGAATGGAAAGCAAAAAAAAAAAAAACATCAGACAATTAATTTTCAAGTTGCATTTCACATGTTTAGCTATAAAAGTAAACAGAAAAATGATAAAGACCTGCCATTTTTAATAGGNCAGATCGAGAGAAAAGCTTTAGTACCAGCTGTCGGGAAATCGCGTTTAAGGGAATCTAGATTTCATAAATTTTCCCTCGGTAACGCCTCCGGACCCTGAAGGAGTTTCGTTCGATGCGAAGCCAGTTTAGGATTCCCCCCCCCGACTGGAGACAAATGACGAGCCGTTGATGCATGAAGACTCGAAAGAGGATGCACATTTTTCATTTCTATGCAAATGTGCCTAATTCTAGGCAGTAATTAATCATGGACAGCTTTGCACATGGGAGACGGAGGATGACGTCATGCGGGGAGATACCAAGGGATAAGGTAGATGGGGTGATGGAGAGGGGTTGGGATGCGATTCCAAGAACCTAGAAAGGATGAGGGATTATTATGAGGGCGGAGAAAGATGGGGTGAGGTGAAGGGGTTGTGTTGGGGGCTGAGTAGAAAAGTATAGATGGGAGGGGGTGGTGATGCGGTTCCAAGAACCTAGAAAGGATGAGGGATTATTATGAAGATGGAAAAGGATGGGATGATGTGAGGGGTTGAATTGGGGGCCAAGTAGAAAAGATCTATGGGAGGGGGTGGAGCGGTGGTTCCGAAAACCTAGGAAGGATGAGGATTTATTATGAGGTTGGAGAAGGATGGTGTGAGGTGAGAGGTTGAATTGGGGGCCGAGTAGAAAAGTATCGATGGGCGGGGTTGGGGAGGTGGTTCCTAGAACCTAGATAGGATGAGGGATTATTATGAGGTTGGAGAAGGATGAGGTGAGGTGAAGGGGTTGTGTTGGGGGTTGCGTAGAAAAGTATCGATGGGAGGGGGTGGTGATGTGGTTCCTAAAACCTAAAAAGGATGATGGATCAATATGAGAGTGCGGAAAGAAAAGGATAAATGTTCAAACTGGGTGACTGGGTGAGGTGGGAACTAAGGGGGTAAATTACAGAGAGAGGAGAGGGAGGAGGCAGCAATTATTTTGGATGCAGTGTAAAAAATCCAATTGGCTCTTCTAAGCATTCTTAATTCCCCAATTCCCGAGGACCTCTAACTCCAACGTTCCAACATTCCAACATGAAACATGATCAAAACAGATACCATAATGAGTTTACATGAATGACAGGTCATCCTCCCCCAACAGTACATCTCCCCATTCTTTCACATTTTGATGATGCGCCAAAATGGTGCAAAAACACAGACCTAATCCTTGCTCATCCTTGCTCAAAAAATATTGTTAAATAATCAACACGTCTTAATATTTACATTTGCTTTTATAATACTTGTGTAATATTCAGATCAGGTTGCTGAAATGTGTGACCTGTTGCGTCGAAACCAGACAGAACTCCTGTTTTTTTTTAGTTTCTCAAATACCTCATTCCATATGCTTGAATTTGAAATATTGATCATTGTATTGAGTGTATGATTGCTTTTTGCTATTTCTGATTACCCTATTTTTTTAGCAAACCGATCTTGAAATGTTGAGGATTTGTATAATCATAAGAAGTTTCCTTACCCCCACCCCTCCCAGACTTCAAGAGACTCTGTCAAAATCAACTTGTTTTTTAAGTCGAATAATTGCCGAAGTCAATGTGATATTTTGGAAGTATTCAACTAGAATCTGTGTGATATACCTCTTCTAAATCAAATTGCTCCTAAATTAAATGGATAACTGCTGCCCCAAGAGATTTGACTTGGGCACAGAGTTACCTGTATATGCTAAAAATCAAGAGCTTACTTCATGTGCACTGTAGACATAACAATCAAGTCATGGATCAACTTCATTTCGCCAATGAGAATGTTATTTTTGCCTGATTTTTTTCTGCCTATATTATTCTACAGCGAGTGTTTCTGTATAAATAGCAAATCAGATCAGTGTAAACAAACCTACAGCATTCCAACATACTCGACCTAGTATACTTAACCCAGAATGTGACCACGAATCTATGTTATCGATATGATATCAATACTACACATTCAACGCAATCTAATCACTCTACGTGAATGTAAGTGTGAACTGTATAATGAGACAAACTTTGATAAGACATTAGTTTACAGACGTAAATTGACAAAAAAAATTATTGTTGGGTTGCCCTCAAATGCCCTTTTTTCATCAGGTCAGAATTGTTTAAACATAATCTTTTTTTACTTTGGGACACACTTCATGTGAAAAAATAGGCTTTTAAGTGTGAACTATAAAATGAGACACAATGCTTTGTTAAGACATTAGCTTATGAGCATAATTATGAGCGTGTTTAACTTCATTAAAAAAAATCAATTTCTTCAACAGGCTGACAAATTCTAACATTTGCTGCTTAGTGAGCGCCCAGAGATCTTTTAAATACTTGAAGGTACCATTAATTTTGCAGAAAAAAATGTAAGAAGTAAAAAGGGGCTTGAGGTTCCAATCATAGGAGGATACAATCGTAGGCAAACAAAAATCTATTATTGCATAAGAGTTTCAGCGATTCTCGTTTATTTATTTAGAATTTTTCTTGTAATGAACATCCTCAATATTGGGTAGAAAGAAAATGCTAGGATTGTTTATATCATGACTGAACATACACACAAGATATGATTATTCATTTTTAATATCCCTTTTCATTTTTTTGTTGTTGTTGAGTATCTATTAAAACGATATTGAATCATGTCATTTAAAAATGATCAGTAAGACTCAAAGACAAAGTAAAACGTGCAAAGTGAAACATGGAAATATACATGAAAATTAGGGTGTTAACTGAAATTATTTATAGAGCAATTAGAACTCTTGCAAACGCAGTTTTACAATCAAAATCTACAAGAACCGGTAGGGTAGCGATTTATTACCACCGACACACACAAGTATCATCATCCCCATCCACAGCAAATATTGAAATGGGGTCATGTGATGTACCCCAAACCCCTGGAGATTAACGCCAGTCCAAACACTGACATTAATAAACAATGTTATCACCATCTTCACAAATGGTACTCCGAGAAGATCTTTGAACCCTGACAAATACTTGCAGGTTGAAAGAAAGCAAAGAGGGAGTTATGCTGAGGGTCTGGTTAGGGGCCCCCTTTTGAGCAAATAAAACAATCAAAAGTAGGTATCATTCCAGCAGTATGGTGAGAAAGAGGAAAGAGTGTTGCTCCATGCACAAATTGAAAGCGATAAAAATGTTGTTGAGGTAGATGCAGAATAGAAGATGTAGAGGTAGATGCGGATGTCAGGGACTACGGAGTGTTCTGAAAAGAGGAGGGGAGTTGTTTTACAATTGGTACACATTTCCATGTGCTTGCATACATTCACTGACCATAAACCATCTTCACAAATGGTACTGTGAGAAGATCTTTGAACCCTGACAAATACTTGCAGGTTGAAAGAAAGCAAAGAGGGAGTTATGCTGAGGGTCTGGTTAACTGTTAGGGGGCCCCCTTTTAAGCAAATAAAACAGTCAAAAGTAGAAATCATTTGGGCAGTATCGTGAAAAAGAAGAGACAGGCACTCGCTTCGATGCAAGCACAGGTCGAAAGCAATATGAATATTGGTGAGGTACAGTAGAAACTCAGTATAACAAGGTACTTGGTAACATCAAAAATACCATGTTATTGCAGTAATCTCTTTATTGCAGAGTTAAAAACGATACGTCATTACGAGCTGGGACCAGATTTTTACCTCCTAATATCAGATATTTCGTTTTATTAGGTCTCTTTATTATGAGTTTCCACTCAAATGACCAAACCAAAATTTCCATTCTGTATTTATAATTGTAGGCCAGGTGAAACTAAAACATCTAACTTGAATAAAGTCAATCCTGTAATATATGTATGCTAAAATTGTTGACCAACATTCATGATAATGCCTGACTTTGATTACTCATCTCCGAATCAAAGATTATTTCATACTTTAAACCGTGAGATATAAAATAGACAACAATCATTAGAGCGAAAAAAAAAATGAAACTAATTTTGCTGTTTACAGGATAAATTTTTGTATCTATATATTTGCTTAGAATAACATAACTGCTGGTCACTCCTCAAAGAGCTATCTACCATATGTCCCAAAAAAATGACAACGGGGCTTTCAGGATTAATAACTTTTGAAAATGAATATGAAAATGAATGCGGTTTGGCATGTCAAACNTTTTTTGTTCGTCCGCATCAACCAGTGATGGACCGATCGATTGATTGATCCCCCCTGCATTCATAGAGGATTTCCTTACACCTGGCGATGGACGGAAAACATGTGTATACATATGATCCTGTTTTCCTGTCACTAAAATATTTGTTCTTCTTCATCATCATCCTCTTCATTCCTCTTTCTCTCTTTTAGGCAAGTTTGCAAGGGTTCAGTAGTATAACCACTATCCGTAAATAAAAAGGAGGTATCTCACAGTTTTGTGGATTTTGACTTTTTTGCATAAATGTTGCCAGTAGACAATCCTTTTCTTTTCATGTGACTAATTCAGTTTACTGAAAGAAACCAATTTATTTTGTAACCCTAACATGCAATATCTGCAAAGAATTGGATGAAAATTCAAGATTTGGATTTTCATATATACCTTTTTTTAATTGTTCTTTTGTCATATCTCGGAATAGATTTCCATAAGCCCAAACAAAATATTTTCATTACCAAGAAGGGGCACTAAATATGATGTAACGGTCAAATCAAAATAAAAAAAAAGAAAGAGTTCGTAACAAATTATGCTTTAATCTCGAAATGTGTGTAAGATATATATGTCATGATAAAAATCCTTTACGGTTCACATTTTTAAAATCTTTACCAAAACTGTATTTGGGTTTTAAGTATCTGTCAAATGCTCAGTTCAAAATATTGTGATTTTTTTTCATGTCCATTGATACTCTATGGTATCATCTATCAAATGCTACCAACAAAATACATTTTCATTTATGCATAGATGAACATTGGCTGCTTTTGGCCAGGGTGTCAAAAAAAAAGGATTGTGCCAAATTGAATGAAGGAGTTTTCCTGTCAATAAAATATTTGTTCTACCTTCCCCTTCATCATCATCTTCCTCCCTCTCTTTCTCTATAAATAATAACCCAGGAAAAAAAGAAATAGAAAAAAATCACTTTGGCTTGTACCCATTTGGTGTTTAAAACAAAAACTTTTGTTACAAAAAGTTTTGATACAATACATTTTGTACAAAGAGAAAGAAACCACAATTTCTTTTTTAATCAACGATCTGGCAAGACAAAAAACATATAAAACAGAACAATAATCTTTGTAATTATAATATTTCTTTTCAGTTCTCATTTAACCTCAGCTATATGTGAATACATCTAATGCAACCACTCACATATACATTCCTGCAACAAATATCAGGATAAACAGAGTATTCATCAACGTCTGTGACATGTCTACCACCATCATCGGCTATCTATGAGCATCCCTCTTCATCAAACCCATGACTTTATCATTCGTTGAGACAATCCCATCTACACGCCATCCAGATGTATCAAACTACAGCCCTTGGCAAAGGATGCCAGAGTTCCTGCCCCAAATTGAAATTTTACCTAAGATAACTGGGCCATTGAATTCTTATGGACCAGTTCATAACATGTCTGGAAGTTCTGGTATAATTATACAGAGGTGGAAGAAACTTTTAGTATCTAAACATGTTGTAATTCTCTCATGTCCCGTGAAACTTTTCATAACCAAATTCCTGCAACAAATACAAGGATAAACAGCGTATTCATCAACGTCCGCGACATGTCTACCACCATCATCGGATATCTATGAGCATCCCACTTCATCAAACCCATGACTTTATCATTCGTTGAGGCAATCCCATTTACACGCCATCCAGATGTATTAAACTACAGCCCATGGCAAAGGATGCCAGAGTTCGTGCCCTCATCTGAAATCTACCTAAGATAACTGGGCCACTGAATTCTTACGGACCAGTTCTCTTCAACTGCTTATATGTTACATATTTTGTCTTGAAGTTCTGGTATAATTGTACAAAAGTGGAAGAAACTTTAAGCATCTTTTAACACTTTGAAATTCTCTTGTGTCTTGTGAAACTATTCGTGGTCAAAATCCCTGCAACAAATACCAGGATAAACATAGTATTCATACACATCTGCGACATGTCTAACACCATCATCGGATATCAATGAGCATCCCACTTCATCAAACCCATGACTTCATCATTCGTTGAGACAATCCCATCTACACGCCATCCAGATGTATTAGACTACAGCCCTTGGCAAAGGATGCCAAAGTTCCTGCCCCAAATTGAAATTTTACCTAAGATAACTGGGCCATTGAATTCTTATGGACCAGTTCATAACTTGTCTGGAAGTTCTGGTATAATTATACAGAAGTGGAAGAAACTTTTAGTATCTAAACACGTCTGTGACATGTCTTCCACCATCATCGGATATCTATGAGCATCCCTCTTCATCAAACCCACGACTTTATCATTCGTTGAGACAATCCCATTTACACGCCATCCAGATGTATTAAACTACAGCCCTTGGCAAAGGATGCCGAAGTTCCTGCCCCAAATTGAAATTTTACCTAAGATAACTGGGCCATTGAATTCTTATGGACCAGTTCATAACTTGTCTGGAAATTATACAAAACTGGAAGAAACATTTAGCATCTTTTAACACATTATAATTCTCTCATGTCCCATGAAACTTTCCATGACCAAATTCCTGCAACAAATACCAGGATAAACAGAGTATTCATCAACGTCCGCGACATGTCTAACACCATCATCGGATATCTATGAGCATCCCTCTTTATCAAACCCACGACTTTATCATTCGTTGAGACAATCCCATTTACACGCCATCCAGATGTATTAAACTACAGCCCTTGGCAAAGATGGCCAGAGTTCGTGCCCTCATCTGAAATCTAGCTAAGATAACTGGGCCATTGAATTATTACGGACCGTTCTCATGGTGACCTTTTGTATGTTACATGAATTGTCTTGAAGTTCTGGTATAATTATACAAAACTGAAAGAAACATTTAGCATCTTTTAACACATTGTAATTCTCTCATGTCCCGTGAAACTTTCCATGACCAAATTCCTGAAACAAATACCAGAATAAACAGAGTATTTTATCAACGTCTGTGATATGCCTACCACCATCATCGGATATCAATGAGCATCCCTCTTCATCAAACCCATGACTTCATCATCCGTTGAAACAATCCCATCTACACGCCATCCAGATGTATTAAACTACATCCCTTGGCAAAGGATGCCAGAGTTCCTGCCCCAAATTGAAATCTACCTAAGATAACTGGACCATTGAATTCTTACGGACCCGTTCTCTTTAACCTTTTGTATGTTACATGAATTGTCTTGAAGTTCTGGTATAATTATACAAAACTGGAAGAAACATTTAGCATCTTTTAACACATTGTAATTCTCTCATGTCCCGTGAAACTTTCCATGACCAAATTCCTGAAACAAATACCAGAATAAATAGAGTATTCATCAAGGTCTGTGATATGCCTACCACCATCATCGGATATCAATGAACATCCCACTTCATCAAACCCACGACTTCATCATCTGTTGAAACAATCCCATCTACACGCCATCCAGATGTATTAGACTACAGCCCTTGGCAAAGGATGCCAGAGTTCCTGCCCCAAATTGAAATCTACCTAAGATAACTGGGACATTGAATTCTTATCTGCTATGGACCAGTTCTCTTAAACCTTTTATATGTTACATGAATTATCTTGAAGTTCTGGTATAATTATACAGTTCGGAAGAAACTTTTAGCACCTGAATACGACGTAATTCTCTCATGTCTCGTGGAACTATTTGTGACCAAATCCCTGCAACAAATACCAGGATAAACAGAGTATTCATCAACGTCTGTGATATGCCTACCACCATCATCGGATATCAATGAGCATCCCTCTTCATCAAACCCATGACTTCATCATTCGTTGAGACAATCCCATCTACACGCCATCCAGATGTATTAGACTACAGCCCTTGGCAAAGGATGCCAGAGTTCCTGCCCAAATTGAAATCTACCTAAGATAACTGGGCCATTGAATTCTTATGGACCAGTTCTCTTAAACTTTTTATATGTTACATGAATTATCTTGAAGTTCTGGTATAATTATACAGTTTGGAAGAAACTTTTAGCATGGATCTGAATACGACGTAATTCTCTCATGTCCCGTGAAACTTTTCATGACCAACTTCCTAAAACAAATACCAGAATAAACAGAGTATTCATCAACGTCTGCAACATGTCTAACACCGTCATCGAATATCGATAAGCATCCCTCCTCATCATCCGTTCAGTCGATACTATCTCCACCCCACCCCAACATATCAAACTACAGCCGTTGGCAGGAGGTGCCACAGTTCCTGCCCCGATTTGAAATCTACCTTAGACATCTGGGCCGGAGAATTGTTTCACAACCATTATAATTAACTCTTTGATGCTAACATTTCCCTCCTGTACATGTATTGTAAAGCTAAGGACAAACAAAATCTTTGGATGCCATCCACCGACCGACCCTCTAAAAATGGCCCGACCCATTTTTTTCCCTCTTTTATGCTTCACACTAAAACTGAAAAAAAATTATGAATAAACATGTGAAATACATGTATTGCCTGAAAAGACATTTTCAGATGCCATTTGGCTTTGCATACCCTTTTAAGTCTCATTTAAAAATGCCCCAACCTATTTTTTTTCTTTTTTCTTTTTACTTATATTTAAAGAATAAAATGAATTAACATGTGAAACACATGTATTACGTGAAAAGACATTTTCAGTTGCCATTTAGCTTTGCATACCCTTTTAAGTCTTATTTAAAAATGGCCCAACCTATTTTTTTCCATTTGGCTTTTTACTTATACTGAGAACAAAAATTATGAATAAACATGTGAAATACATGTATTGCGTGAAAAGACATTTTCAGATGCCATTTGGCTTTGCATACCCTCATTTAAAAATGCCCTAACCTATTTTTTTCTTTTTTCTTTTTACTTATATTTAAAAAATAAAATGAATTAACATGTGAAATACATGTATTACCTGAAATGACATTTTCAGATGCTATTTGGCTGTGCATACCCTTTAAGTCTCACTTTTCTCATGAAATGTGTAAATTATGTTTTGAAAATATAGAAAATAATGCTTAAAAAGGCTTTTTCGACCAACCAACGCTTTTCCCCCCTCAACATTCCCTGACAAGTGAGAAATGATGGTTTGAAACTTATCTTCTCCAACTCAGAATTGATTCTTTTCTTACGTGGTATCATACCAATAAAACCTCAAGCTAAGAGTTGACAATGTCATGATCCCTGTTCATTAAGACACGTTTCATCGGCCATCTCTCGGTCATGATCACGGCAGAACCTGTTTTGAATCCCATCTGCATGCACTACTTGTCGCTATGCCAGGCAAGTCTTGGGCAAGTTCTTAGTCAAGAACAACATTTGTGCAGAGGGAAAACATAACACCTGCATATTGTTCCTAGAGCTTACAAATCACATCCGATTATTACCTACAGATGACATTGCTTGAAATGTTGCTTCGTTAAATCTAGGAAAAAAATAAAGAGTCCATTTCTTATGGACCTCTTTAATACTTCTTTTGACATAAATTTACCAAAACCCTCTACAGATATCTGTGAGGATACATTCCTAAACATTCCTAGAGAAGTGAAAAATGATGATTTGAACCTTATCTTCCCTCAGGAAAAATAGATTATTTTCTTACGTGGTATCACACCAATAAAACCTCAAGCTAC
>BQKZ01000471.1:134388-155675 GCA_036244855.1 Temnopleurus reevesii | reverse complement strand
GGTTAAGGAAATATTAAAATTCTTACCTTTCTATTAATGACAGAGCATTATCAAATCTTTCCGTAAACTTGTCACCAATGAAGTGCTCTGCTAGTCGGCCTAATGCTTGGAACATTGAACAAAGATCTCTTTGTGTACAGTGCAATCTCCTGCACTCATTCTCTTGATTTACATTCAACTTCTGGCCTGGAGAGTTGAAAGGAGAAAAAAGACAAAGTAAGACATATTTTACTTCTGGAAGACCTTGAAAGTAATTGAAATAATTACTAATTATCCTACAAATGTCGTGATGAAGTGCTCAGTTAGTCGACCTAACGCTTGGAACATAGAACAAAGATCTCTCTGTGTGCAGTGTAATCTCCGACACTCGTTCTCTTGATTTACATTCAACTTCTGGCCTGGAGAGTTGTGAGGTGAGAAAAGAGATGAGACATATTTTAGTACTGGAAGACCTGAAAGTACCTCATGGAATCTACTCATTATTACCATTCAGTAATTAACATGTAAAGAAAATAACTGATGAAGAATTCTGTCAGTTATCTGTCAATTATTTTTAATCTCTATGTTGAAATAATGTTGTACAAAGGATCACGATCAAAAAGAAAAAAAAACCATCATCAATGAGTTGAATGTCTGCCAATCTCACAAGTAAAGGGGAGGGGGCAAATTGACCCTCTTTAAAAACAAAATTCTGACATAATTGATAACATTCATGATAAAGTGAGAATATTTAATATTTCATAACCTTACCATTGTTGCCAATTCTTCCACCTATTGCACAACAGAAGCACGTAGAACCAAATATAAGTAAAAACAAACAAGAAAACACTTACCTTCTGGAATATCAATGACGTATTGACCTAGGCCAAGGTAGATGGTCAAATATTCTTGGAATGGTGGGTACTGTAGTAAACAAAAAAATAGATAAGCATAGAATTTCAATCAATTATAGATTAATTCTTAATGTAATAACTGATATTTCAATTAATTCTTTAACCATTATAATTAGTACGTCTGCAAATTGTGAATTATACTTAATTTAAAATTAGTTATGGATCCCTAATAAAGTAAAAGTTAAATGCCACACAAAAATAGGTAACTGTAAGGATATTTCTGTCTTTATTTTTTCAACACATTTTTTAAAAAGAATAATGGGTAGAAAAAATATTTGCAGCTCTTCAATTTATTTCTTGATGACACCTCAATATGAATTGTGTATGAGTTTAAACTAATCGATATAATTTACATGTAAATCTATTAGAACCATAAAACTTTATGTATGACATCAATTACTCCTTATAAGAATGACAGGCACACAGGCAAAAGCTATTGGTTCTGAGAAAAAATCTTACATGAATGATATATTTCAGCAATCACCAATCATGTGAAACCATGACTACAACTTACCAGTAAACTGAATGCTTCTGTGGGTAAGAGCTCTGCAATCTTAGCAACGACTTCAAGGCCTTGTCTAAGGTAGCACTGCCACTCCGTCTCACACTGTAAGAAAAGAAAAAGAAGTAACAAACAGGTGTCAAATATGCCTGATCAACTACAAAACAATCACAATGCTTTTCCTCAAATGTATATTGTAGGGGTTCTTGCCAGAAAATAACAACTGATCGTGAGTTGCATTTGATCGATACACATCATTCAAAATAATATTTCATGTATGTTTTGTTGGAAGTGAAAGTTGTGCTCGCAGAAAAATACGTGTTTAAATTTGCAAGTGAATTGTAATAGTTTGCAATCAATTGTAACTTTCTAGCAACATGACTTTGATCCTATATATGCATTATAATCCATGTTCTCGTCTCAAAATTCATTCATAAAATGTGATCACTAGCTTACAAAAAAGCGATTAAATGTTGGTCACAATCATGAAATCAGGATCATAATAAGGCAAGGGAATATATGATTCCTGTTGCAAAAAGTATTCAAAAGCTAAGTTGAGTACACAAACTTTCAAGTGCTTCTGCAACTCTTTGTCAAGTGATGAAGAAAGTTAAAATTAAGCTTTTATACAGGACGTAGGGAATTAAATGTAGGCCAACATCAGCGCCAATCTGCTCTCTAATTAGTCGTATCAAAATTATGACAAGAAACTCACATCATCATCCAGCATATCATCATCGAGCTCCTCCAGCTGTGCTTGGTTGTATCTGAACTGCATCTTGTGGAGAATCTCTGACATCACTGATAGTAACGCATCTTTGTATCTACAAAGAGATGAAAATGGTGTTGATAATAATTTAGCCTTATAGTAACTTGGGAAATTGATTCTGAATATTGAATATTTGCATTTTGTGTAGCATACCTACCAACCAACTAAAATCAGAATATTCCAAAATTTGCTATTCCATATTACTAACAAATTTGCCCAAATATTGAAATGCATTGATAGAAATGAAGTTAAAATGACAATTTTTCTCTTGATGAATTAAGAATTATTGGCAGGTATGCATAAAGATATGAAAATATGCATCAAGAATGATGAACATTTTCTCATTTCAATTTCTGCTCGTGGTCATAAACTTAATATTTGAGACATATATCTAATATAAGCACAAATCATTTGTCACTTATTATTCGTATGGTTATGTTGATGAGACTTTTCTAAGAACACATTGGGGTTTTTTTTAACTTGGTTTATTATAAAAATGAAATTATGAAATTATAAATGACAGCAAAGTCATCGGTCATTGTCCATGCCATGCCCATTGCTGAAGACGAACAGTGCCAATCAAACATTGCAACCAATAAGACTATTGAAAAGCATTTCTTATTCAATATTCATTATGGCAAACCCCTTCATCGGTCTAACGAGTTAGATTCCTACCTGTCTACAAAATGATTCATCTCTGGATTCCTTGAAGAGTTGGTCTTGTCGATGAGATAGTCCAGGAATATCGTCCAGATGTCTAGACATGAGTAGTAGCCCTCTGGTTCAGGCTGAGTCAAAGAAATGGAACAAATAAAAATATTCTTGTAATATCACAAATGAGTACAGATTGGGTGCTAGTTTGACATGCTAAAAATAGGATATTCAATGGTAATATTTTCATAATAAAGTATATGAATTATGATCATTAAAAATCAAACTTCAAATTATAGATTGATAAAATACTTTTCAAGTGTAAAAATTTCAATCCAATTTCAAATGCTGTTGACTGTTGATCAACTACTAATGTGCAGTGCTCTAGTATATGCTCTATGTAGTTGAGACTACAATAATGATAAATGATAGATGTTTCTATGAAGTCAACTAAAAATGTGAGTGATAATAAATAAATACAAATCTGATATCACTTACGCCTATTTTCTACATGTTAGGGAGTGTCGGTAAGCTCCAGTTGATCGGTACTCGCCAATCAAATTCATTGTTTCATGTGCCTCTTCTAAAGATCACAGAATGGGCATGAATGCAAATACATGTATGCGTATCAACTTGCAACTGATTTATAGTTGACTTGCGATTGATTGCAGGTTTGTAATAACACCCCCTTACGACCATTCCACACTACATGACTTTTATTCATATCACCTGAAGACCAATTTTGCAAACAATGATACAGGCTATAATACGTCTGCTAACGGCGATTTACTTGATACTTGATACTTCATCAAGTTTCAAATATCAAGTACTCCACCATTAGACAAAGTATTATAGTAGTGAGGTCGTACAACTAATAGTTGCAATTGTTGCAATTGATCGCAAGTTGCAGTTGATCGGAACGTGCCAATCAAAATCATTGTTTCATGCGCATCTTGTTAAATACACATACTGTGCGAGAATGAAACTACATATATCAATTCGCAACCTATTTGCAGCTGATTTTTCAATTGATCGCATGTTTGTAGCAGCAAGGGGGTGTGGCTAATAAGTTGCAACTGATCACAAAACAACTGCAAATCGGTCGCAAATTTCATTGCGCATTTTCATTTGTGCATGTTCTACGGTTTTTAGAAGACACTCATGAAACAATGATTCTGATTGGTGCATTCCAATCAACTGCAACTTTTGAACAATACCCCTAATACTGTTTCATACTCACCTGTTTGAATGTGTATTTGAAGAGAAGTGAAAGGAACTCCAGGACAGGGAAATGTGAGTTGCTCTCAAACCGTCGCAGATGTACACTGACAAATAAACCTAAAAACTCTGTGAATTTCTCTACATAACTGTACATTGGGGACAAAATTGGTAAATAAAATGCAAGCTGGCATTAATATTTGTAAGGAGAAAGTATTTCATACCTTAGAAACATAATTATTAAAATATAGGTTATTTAGTTGTAAAACACACACTGATCATCATGCGAATATTATGCACAAATGACACATTATTACACCGAGACCTACATTTCTATACAAAATATACCAACTTGTTATATATATTACCTAATAAACATGAATTAAACACAACACAATATCTATCAAGAATTTTAGTCAATGACTCATTATCTAAACATCTACATTTCCTATCCAAAATCATACTCTGACATTTCAGACAAACCTACAAATACAAGGAAATAAGGCGAATGAATGGTACCTTAGTAACTTTAAGCAATGTAATAAACAGCCAATTAAAAATTCTATTAAGATACTGAAGCAAGGGGATCCAGGACAACTCGGTCTGGAATTAGAACAGGGATATCTCATCACAATGTGCATTTTCTATAGCCATGTAATCTCATAGAGATGTGTCATATAGACCAAGTTGTCCAGCCCCCAAGCAAACTCATTCTCATACTCCATACAATACATGTATATTGAGGATTCTTTCAACTGAAGCTGCTGCATAACCATGCTGGCCCATTGGAATAAGGACACAAACAAAATTTCACAAACTCCAAACTGTCTCGCTCCTCCAATCTTGAAGTTCTCTCGACTTCCACTCACCTTTCATCTAACTCTTCTAACCTATTCCCTACTGATTGGTTCGTATTGTCTTTGGTTAATTTTTGCAGCAGCTGGAACGTCTGTTGGAACATCCGCAGTAGATAGTCCTCAAAGTCTGTCGGAACACAGTTCTTTGCCATGATTTCGTTAATACACGACATAGCTAGGACGCCCAGCGACGAGCTCCCGCTCGAGCTAAAGCTATCATTGGCACGGACCGGCGACGTGCCGCGGCTCACCGACTGGATGTCGCAGCCGAAGTTGGCGAAATGGAAGATGACGGTGATGAGGTTAGGGGTGATGTTGCCCGATAGTGGCATCCAGGAAAAGAAGTGGAGAAGACAGTTGAGACATAGCGTGCTGAGGTGCTCGCTCTCCTGGTCCAGAGGGGGAAGGGGCTGGACATTGTGCTTGTTGGGTGGTGATGACTTGAACATGCTCCGGATTATATGACTTCCTACAAACAGAAACCAAGAAAAAGGAATGATATTGTGTGAATAGGTTGAGTGGTGATGATTCAAACATCTCCAGGTAATATAACTTCCTAAAAAGAATTAACATTATAACTAAGAACTAACATTAAAGTGCAAAGGTGTTGATGATATGAGCATACTTCGGATACAGTGGAAGAAATCACGCCGCATCAAGTAAGGTGGTTCTTGATTATCATTACCATTCAGGCACAGGATTCAACTCTTCCTCTTAAATGAGGATTTCTTTAGCGAGAGGTACAGTACATTCATAAGATATAAAACTAACAATAGATATTGAAATATATAGCTGTAATTTTGAGCCAGGTGAATATCAATGACTGGTCACAAAAAATTATTTTCCCGATATATTTTAGGCTTTCAGATTTTAAGTGCATATGAGTTCTGAAGGGAAAGAGAGTCGAAATAAAATTTGTGGTAGTCTTGGAGGCCTTTTTAAACTTACGAAATTAATAAAAGAATGAAAAGAAAGAGTTAAACTATTTCAATCCCATAGGGATGGCCAGCAGAGAAGGTGGACACAAGTGACAAGACATTAAAACAAACAAGAATGTGGGGACAATAGAAACTATAGAAAATTCATAGACAAGTAGGATAATGATTAAAGATTGGCTGCAACTCTTTATATATCAGACTCATTTTCTTATTCATCAACATTTTTTTTCTCCTTCGAACAAGTTACAAACTGGTTAGTCATTCAGGAAGTGACTCGTTCTGTGGTTAAATGTATAATTCTCATCAAAAGAGGACAAAAATTCTGTAGCACATTCTGAATGTTGCCATAAAACAGTCAGTTGCATAACAAATTGGCATAGCTTCTGGACATTGAGATTCTTGTTGAAAAGGATTTCAAAGATGTGCTTAAAAATATGATTTCTTCCGGAAAAATAAAAAAAGATTTGATTGAAATGGTAGTTTAATTATTTGTTCAAGACAGGATCTATTTTGTGATGTTCTCTTCCCAGATTGTAATGGTGAAGACCCATAAGCCCTGTTGGGTGGGGATACTATCATTGGAATCATCGTGTGTGGGGATGGGGGTGGGGTACCTTTGTGTGTTGTTATCTTACCTGATTGCAATGGTGACGACCCATAAGCCATATGGGTGGGGCTGCTATCATTGGAATCATCGTGTGTGGGCGATGGGGGCGGGGTAGCGGTAGTCACCAGTGACCGGTGCTTGTCCAGTATTGTCTCAAGTATATCTGAAATATGAATAAAATAGATAGCATACAATATTGATTGAAAAATAAATTGCAAATGGGCGATTCTGTTAGACTACATGTGGGTATCAGTGGCTTGTAGTATCTATCGTTTTTGCTAATTTCCCCACAAGGTTACAATTTGCAATTCATTTTCACAAGAGGAAAAATTGCCTACATTCCATTGTCCAAAATATCTTTTGTTTTGATAAATCAACAAGTTCCAGATGAAAATTAGTTTATTTTGTAGTTGTGAACGTTTATTTTCTTTTGCAGGACAAATTCTGCTTGTTACTTTTTTTCATCCATCTCGTCCTCTTCACAATCTAATAGCAGTACTTTCCATTTTATTCAATTTGAGAAATCAAATAACACATGAAAATGATACAATCCAACTATAGAAATTGATATGATGCCTCAAATTCCACCTTGTGGTTGCGGAGGCATAAAGCATGCCATGAAAGTTGCGATTGATTGCAAATTTAAACACACATTTTCATTCAGGCACAATCTGCGTGGTTAATTGGTGCATTCTAATCAACTCCAGCTTGCAATTAATTACAACTTTCGAGAAATACCTGAATATAATTTTGATGCATTCACTAAGGAAATTCCTCTCATTTTCTAAAAGTTTCAAATGAATGATCTTACGTGTGATGAGACTGAAAACCGTCGGGACCTGATCTAGGAGGAGCTTCTGGACCTCCTCCTTCCTGGCGGCGCTCAAGTCCTCACGTGGTGACGCAAGCTCTTCTGATGTGGTTTGGAGCATGATCAGACCTAGACTACATGTCTGTGGCTGTTGAATTAGCTGGGGAAAGATAAAAAGAATGGTTTAGTATGAAAACGCTATCATTTTCAGAGGTACGGCGCTCAAGTCCTCACGAGGTGAGGCAAGCTCTTCTGACATGGTCTTGAGCATTATCAGACCTAGACTACATGTCTGTGGCTGTTGAATTAGCTGGGAGAAATATAAAGAATGATATATTATGAAGAAGCTAAAACAACGCTGAGTTGTTACTTTTGTTTTTCAGAAGTGCACTGTTCAAGTCCTCATGGGATGACGCAAGCTCTTGTGATGTGGTCTGCCGCATGATCAGACAAGACTACATTAGAGTTGTCAACCATATCGGAAAAAGGCATAATCGCTCAGGGCATGATTTTTTGGGGGGGGAGGGGGGGGGGCAACATGGTGCGGCAGAAATAGAATAACTTAAGTGTTTACAATGACTTGACAAGGATTTGATCCCACAATCTCCAAGTAACTTGGCAAACACTTTAACTGGAATGCTGCCAACCTCATATCTATAGAACTCCTATTATTTCACCAGAAAAACTGGACCTGACATCACAAGGTGTGTGGTGGAATTCAACAAAACACACTTTACCCCGCCATCAAACCTTATGCCCTAGTCACATAGATGCCCGGAAGCAACATGATTCAAAACAACTCTTTGTTCAGAGACAGTTAACTGTAAACTGAACAATGAATCATGTTGAATCGTGTTGCTTCAGGGCTTTCAGTGACTCGGCCTTACCTGGAGGATAGACGTAAAGAAGTCTGGGTAAAAGTGAGGCCAGTCCAGCCTAGCGATGCAAACAATGACTTTGATAAGCTTGTTCCTGATGTAGTTGGGTACCATCTTGTGCTGGGCGAGGAGGAACTTGGTCAGGCCGGTGCGTATCTCCATGCGGTCCTGGGGAGGGAGGCCGATCCATTGTCTGTTGATTACGTTCTAGAGGATGGAGAAAAAGAGAGAAGTGAGTGGTTATGAAAGTTAGAGCTTGATTCGTGCTCCAATGTAAAAATTGTAGAAAATGAAGAGAAGGGGAGACACGGAAGACATATTATAATTGATTATCTCTTGGAAATTACAAATAACATTAATCAAATAAAGAATCAATTGACGTGTGTAACCAACTTTCAAGACTGGGGATGTTGGGGTTTGCAGTTTCTCACTGAAATATAAAATCTGTCTTGAAATTCAAAAACATTTATTTTTCCTAGATTCTCATCATTAAACACATTACCTTGATCAAAGCATGAGCGAAAGAGGGAAAACTCGGAAATGATAAAAATGTCTGCTAAAAGACTCTGCTAAAACACCCTCGATAAAGTTTTTGAGGGCAAATAGAGCATTTTAGTGCAAAGAGAAGGCGAGGAAGAGAGGAGAGGTTAAAAGAAGAGGAAGAAGGATAGAAGTAGATTTAAAGAGAGAAGTTGAAATAAAAGTACAAACATTCGTGGATTGCCAAGAAAAAAAAATGACAAAAAAATTTAAAATCTAATACTGAGGAACAAATTCATATGAATATGAGTCCATTGGGAAAAAAAAGGTGAAAGAGGGATCACAAATTCAAAAGTCAATCCCCCCAAAAGAACTAATAAGTACCAAATTAGAAAAGATCTTTATTAATTACCTCAAAGACACTGAGGGCATACATCATGACATACTCATTACGTGTATGCATGAGGAAATAGAAACAATGCCTCCATGATCCGCTCTGTGCACTGAAGTTATTCAGCAGTTGCTCTGAAAGGAAAAAAAAATGAAAGTGGCATCAAATATCACAGTCATACCAGGAATTATACTAGGGATATGAAATATTCCCAGCATATTTGTGGAAGTGTTGTGGTTAAGTGGTTCTGACTATAACATTTCAACCAGAAGGTCATGTTTCGAGTCCTATTCGTGGCCATAATTTCCTTCCGCAAAAAAAAAATCATCAAAAGTTTGCTGCACTCACCCCAGGTGAGTCAAATAGTAATGCGGCAATAAGTGAAGAGCGCTTTGACACTTAGAACTGCTATCAAAACTGCTCTGTAAACTGCTATTATAACTAATTTAAATAATTCTTGCCTTATCCCACCATGTACTTACACTGATTGACAGTGCGTTACCGAGATGTGAAAAAATTCACAGGATTCTCGGGTAGGAATATAACTGTTGTCTTTATTATGATTTCAAAAATGATTTACACAGATGTCTATGGCGACCAACACTATAGACGGGTGACCTCTGTAGAAAGGTGCCAAAAGCACACAATCTTATCCTGAGGAACCATAACAAGAGTAGGATTATACATGAAGTCATTAAAAGTGCAGAAAGTTTGATTGAACTTTAGACATACTGAAAGGCAATATTTCAGATTTTCTCAGGTTGGTTTTTCGACCCTTCAACCATTTCCCATGATTGACCACAATCCTGTTTCTAAAGAGAACATCACCCCTGGTCTTTCTGTCAGTCTTTCTGTCAACTGAAGAGTATCTTCTTGCAAGCATTCAATTTAGAGTTAAATATTTTTTTCTGAAAGTTTGAGTGAACCTCGAATACGTAATTGTAATTGTTCTAATTTTCTCATGTTGGTTTTTTTAATCTTTCAACCATTTCCTACAAATGACCACAATTCTGTGGTTTGGTTAAATAACTTTTTATTCAGAGCTATAAAAAAAATACATAAACCAGATACATTAAAAAACAGAGAAAAGGTATCTGCAATGCAGGAACATTGTGATATCAACTTTCTTCTATATGTCCTGCAGGGAATTTTTTAATGAGGAAAAAGTCACAAACATAGGTCGAATCCTTTCGTTTGCAACTCATCAAACAGTTAAAAATCCGTATTTTTTCAATCAAAATTAATTCCCTCTGCCAATACCAAACCTTCCAAGTAATGGTAGAAAATAAAGTATAACAATGAAGTAACTAATAAAAAATACATACATCATTGCCAATTTCATGATAAATTTGTGATCAATGAGCTCCTTACCGATATCTCTCTTGCGTTGGTTTGTGGTTGATGTATCAAAGAATTCCGTCATGAGCCCCTCCAGGGCTCTTAGAGACGATTCCTCTGTAGTCTGCAAAGAAGCAAAGGAGATACATGTATTTCTAACAAATCACTTTTTTACATAAATTTCACTATTCTATGCTCTGGGGGAAAATGCTGTATTTACCTACCCAGGGTGCTACAAGAATTTTTTGAACCACTTGCCCGGTCGGGCATGTTGCTTTTCATATCACTTGCCCAGAAAATATTCCTATTGCCTAAAACACAATCAAGCAAACAAAAGTAGCTGCATACACTTCTATTTGGGCTTAGCTGTCACTGAAATTGGTCATGTGTTACATCTTGCAACTGGATATGGCATAATAATGAAGAATTTATAGACAGACCAAACTGTATAGTAATAATAGACATTGATACCGTTGCTTGCCTGATGGCTCAATTTTGCTGCCCCGGGCATTCGGGCAAGTGGGATTGTAGCGCCCTGCTACCATGCACTTTCCAACACTGTATCTCAAGGGTCTAAAATGTTTCATTTTGTCTTATAAATGTCCTAAATCGTCATTGAAAAAAATCATACTAAGTAGGATGAAATCCTACGAGTTGCCACGTCTGTTGAAATCAATTAAGACGAGTTGGGGGCAGTTACATCATACAAGGCTGGCTGGAAGGAAATTATTGTCAATTTTAAACATTTGCATCACTAGTAATTTGTGAGAGTGCTAAAGAGACGTACATGTAAATGTCAATGTTTGCCATCTGCAATGGGGTTTCCCAGTAGGATTGCATGATATTACAATGTATCAATATATTGCCATATCAATGTGCTAATCGAACATTGAATATCACATTTTTTTTCTAATTCAATATATTGCCTTCAAAACATATATTGAAATCATATTTTGGATGTACTCCAAAAAAATATTGATATTTCTTTTTAGCCCTTTTCAGAAATAGTTAATGCAATATCATAAAAAATATAATAAGCATTCAATAGCATTATTTGATGATGAAGTTGTAGGCCTAACATTGCTGTCACTACCATGAATACAAATTGTTTCTACCCCCAAATAATTAAAAGTAAGATGACAAAGCACTAGGTAAACATTACTTGACGGCTATTCAATGGAACATGATGTATCACTATAATTATTGGCAATTATCAAAGCTGAAAATAACCCAATTTACATGTACAATGCAATATCGCATCTGACCAGTACCTTCGTGCACAAATTAAAGCTTTTCATATTTTTTGAAATTTTAAACATAGCTATTCCTATAAATTTTGAGGCATGATTTAAAGTTAGAGTTCTTAAGTTAGTCAAGAATGAAATCATACAGCATGTCAGATTTGGACAACTTTGGCCTACCGAGATCTATCACTTCTAGCACAGCAAGGATCAAACTGAAGATATTGTCATTTCTATGACAAGCTCTGAAACTACCAACCCTATCATACGGAAAGCAAAGAGCAGAAGTGATCCAAATTTTAAAATTATGACAGGGATCGGTTGCATTGATCAAGGACAATTTTTTCCCCCTTTATGATGCCACTATAGAAAGTAAGATGCAGATTGCAAGTTAGATGAGGCTTTTTTTTAATGTGGGCTATAAACAATTGTAACAGTCTTCCTGAGGATGCAGTATGTGCAACTTCTGTAAATACTTTTAAACCAGCTCTTGAGAGATACTGGCTATCCCACCCGTTTAAATATTACCCATACAGAAGCGGAGACCAGCTAACGTGAAGAGGGGTTATAAGCTTTTAGCTTTACGTCTCTACATCCAAGTAACTCCTTGTAAGAAAGTAAAACCAGAACTATTAAAAGTTGCTTTAATGACAAGTGTAACTTTCCAATTGCGACTCCATTAGTTACACATGCATGGGTCAGAGATCAAGTTACGGGAGATCGAAGCCAGGGATGACGTAATGTCAGATTCTACAGCCAAATCGTGAAATAAGCCACCTCTCTTGTCCCTCGCACACCTTTTTTGTGTACCAAGTCTATGGAGATCAATGACTGAGGTCCAATGACTGGATCAATGAATGCAAGTCTAAGGAGGGGTGGCTTCTTTTTAAAAAGCAATACAAGAATTATCTGCTGGATAAATATCTGTAAACAAATTTATTTTAATACTGTCTTTTCAAGGTTTATTAACGGCATGGCATTAGGCTTGTTTTGGGTTGTGTGGGTACTAATTTGTTTTTATCTTTTTAGTAATGTTCACTATTACATGTATACTTATATTAAATCACATTTTAACTATTTTATACTAAAACTTATATTCGTGAGGTCAGCCTTATATAAGGATCTTTTTCCTTCCTGGTCTGCAGCCTTACTCATGCATTATGTATTCTCTTTACTTGTAATTCATGAACCTGTTTGATGTCACTTGTAATGTTGTACTGTACATTGTATTTTTTTTTTATTGCTGAGTAAAAATAAACTATTGAACTATAAAACTATTGAGAAAATGTTGGTCCAACAGCTCCTACAATGATGACATATGTTACTAAACGCATGAAAAATATTACCTTTATTGCAATGCCAATATGTAAATCACTGCATCGTCGTCAGTTGAGCGATATGGCGATACAAATGCACATCGGCTTATACTTCGTTATACATCGGCAGTGCGCCATCAAATTGGGTTATTTTTCTTCATGCACAGGTACCGGTACTCCGCTCGGTGCTTTTGCACTTTCGGGCCCCACTTTCATATCCAGCCGTGAGTATGGAGGTGCCTTGGCCTTGGTGTGTACACCAACAGCAGTGCCGATGGATACGAAAGTGCATTAGCAGCCTCCGCTCTAACAAGCTTTGGAGTACCCGCCGCAGCATGCTGTCACCCTTTCTATCTCCCATTACTTATCCAACAATCACAAAATCATCAAAATAGAATGAGAATACTGAAGTTCTGTACCGTGTCTAAAAACTGTCTTATTTTGGCTTCATTGTATTTGTACAAATTGTAGAAATATTATTTTGTTTTAGTATTTTATTGATCATCCGTTTTGAACATACAATTTCTATCAACGGCCTTAACAATCGGCAAACCCGGAGAATAGCGACCAGATGCGCGCGATGTATTCAATTTGTGTACATTTCTATGGAAGTGCGCGGTAGTGCCTCAGCGATGATTTTTGCACCAGATTCGACTAACAAACATTTGGTAAAGTTGGCTCAAGTTTACACTTTTTAACACCAAAATCGATTAAATTTTCAAAAGATTTCTTGAAATATTGAAGGAGGGGAAAGAAAATAACATTTAAAACCATTATTCTGTTTATAAAATGTAATAAAAGTCGCTTTTGGACTTGTTTTGTGGATGGTTACCTGTGTGTCTTTTGGACTTCTGCCGCCGATGTTTGCAATTTTTACATGGCGCGCGCACGCAATCTGGTCGCTATTCTCCCTGTCTGCCTAACAATCGATAAATAGGGTACATAGGCCTAACGTTATGGAGATGAAAAATAAGATTTGAAATTGAATGAACGAAGATATGAAAAACACAAATTTTATTTTAAATGACAAGGCGTACGACGGTACGGCAACAAGGCATAGGCCTAGGCCTACAGCAACAAGGAAGTTTTTGCAATCGGATCATTGATCATTGACGATATCAGTTCAAAAGTACATTCTTGAGCTGCTGACTAGACAAAGCCAAATTTAAACTATTTTACTAATTTGGAACAAACAGAGAATGAGGTCAATGGCATTATAATCTTGGCACACACCCACCCATTCATACACGCATCAGCACACGCAATTTCAATGACGAAGCGAAGACACGTAGGGACTACGCCGTAGAGTCTCCGTGGCTGTCAACGTAAAACCCCCATAAAACGAAAGTAGGCGCGGCGATTCGGGGTAACTTACCATGTTTGCTTTGATCTTTACATCTGCTTCAAATCATGACCTCTTTTGATCGACGAAGAATTATCTCAGCTTTCCCCTTGCGGGAAATGAACAATTTCTGCTCTCTGGTTTCCTGTGAAACGTCAAATTTAGGGTCGGGTGTCACATGATTTCTGCTTCACACGATGCAACTACTTCCTATTGCGCATGCCTAGCATACCTCAACGGTTTGTTCGCATTCACATATTACTCCAATAAGTCCAACGCGGAAATGATCAAATTGTATTTTATTTTTGAAAAGGACATGAAAGAGGAAATGAAATTACTTAGTTGGCAGTTTGCATGGGAGATAAAGGGCGGATTTTTGAGAGAAAGGAAATGCATTCTTAAATCTTTGGATTTTATTTTAAACTATTTCTTTAACCTCTAAAGCACGTGACAGGCTTTAGCTTGAAACTGATTGAAACTGGTTATGAACCAAAGTGAAAAAAATATAATAAATAAATGAAAAAAAAAATAAAATAAACGAAGTATATATACCTCTATGATGAATATGCAAATAGAGAGATAAATAGAGATAGATAAAATTGATAATTAGATATGTTGGGTTTATATTTGGAAAATATGCACAGTCTTCTTTCGTATGAGTGTAGTAGTATTTTATGCCACATCCTGCAGTTGGGTGAGCCAGTCAGTCTGGGCATCACAGAGGTTCGATAGGTCAGTCATGATGAAGATGTGGTGTGCGGTCTGTTCACCTGCTCCACAGACACAGGCTGATGATTCCAGGAGTCCCCAGCGGTGCATGTTGGCATTAAATCTTCCAACCCCGGTTCGCAGTCGATTTAGCGTTACCCAGTTCTTCCGAGGGAGCTTGGAACCAGTCGGAGCTTTGGTGTCCGGTGAAACTGTGAATTGTCGTGGTCGGGCCGTCCCTTCCCAGCTCTTTTCCCACTTTTGGATTAGACTGAAATCTGATTTGCTGAGGTCAGCAGCATGCCTAGAGAAAGGGTGACGGGATTGGAGACGTTGGCGACCTAGGATATGCACAGTGAGCAGAAGGGGCAAGAGAATTGGACAGAATAATAAAAAAAAATCAATTTAAACCTCCACAACAGCTCTTTGCCAGCCCTGCTCTATGTGCATAAAAGAAAGTAGCCTCCTTGCTGATTCAGTGATGAAACACGTCCCTTACCTTTGGTGCACGCAGGAAGAAGATTATTCTAAAGAAAAGAGATGGCGAAAAACGAAAGAAGAAAGAGAAAATGATTGAAATAAATAAGAAGAAGTGGTATTCCTTACCCAAATCAACATAGAATTCCCCAAGATATTGTAAAATCGATGAAACTCATTTTGACGCACCTTCAGAACATCTCACATCACCTCGGATCAACTTAAAATTCCGTAATAAAAATACCTTTTACAATTCAAGCTGGGATGAAACTCAATCTCGTTCCAACTTTTTAAACAAGACGCCCTCTATCTGACTTACACTAATTTTCCAATCGGGTACTTTTGATCGAATCCAGAAAATGAGTAAACAAGTATTGTTTGCAATATGAAAGTGGTAGGTAATCCCTTCATATTTTTGGTACCGCTTTGATTAAGATAAATTTCATGCGTGATTGAACTTCATACTAATCGATTGTATAAAAAATATATATATTTGACTAGTTTGGGACAGTCATTTGATAATGTTAATATTCTGCTCACATTCTGCTCACATATGTAAATTCACCTTCGTTTGGTTTGAGAAGGTTAGGATTAAGAGAGGGTTATGAAGATTAAGTTCTCCTTTTCCACGCCCCGGCAGTCCTATCAATCAAATTGCAGGCCTTAACTATTTATTTTATGTCTAATCTTTGTATCTTTGTATTTTTACTTACACTGTAACGGTTTTGAATTTGCCGAAAATGAAATAATAAGAATAATGATAATAATAATAATAATAATAATAATAATAATAATAATAATAATGATAATAATAATGATAGTAATAATGATAATAATATTGATAATAATAATAAGAAGAAGAAGACGAAGAACAATAATCGCTCGAAAATATGAAATTTCATCGAGTGAGATGGCAAACAAAAATTAATTTTCCACATAACTAAAGCAAAAAAGAATCGGCACGACTATTCACACAAAACCTCACACTCACTCACACCCACAAACAAGCAAACGGATACAATTTACACACACACGATCACATACACGCACATAATTAATAGTTTTACGTCATTTTCTCCCCGAAAAGCATTAAAAATCACCCCCTTTCCCTAAAAAAAATCGTGGACTTGCATGTTGTCCCCTTGTCCCTCGAGGTGTGGGGAGGGGACATGTCACATCAGTAAAGCACGTATACGAAAGGAGAGTCAAGAAACAAGAAATATGTTGCTTTACATTTTTTGATAATTTCAATGTTTAATTGAGCTTTTGTCTTCGAGATCTTTTTCAAGAAATCCAAACAAGACAGTAAATAAGAATTAACATCGAAACTGAACTTTATGACAATGTCTACATTCATTAAAATATCAGCTATATATGAGAGGTGGTCAGCAGATGAGCAAGACGAAATGTACAAGATCATTTTTCTGAAAATAAATCTTCCATGTTTCACAACGTTATGGTAGCCAATGGGTATTGGAAATGTATTAATTCAAACTTCAGTGACATAAGCAGTCAATATTATGTTCATATAAAGATAAAAAAAATACAGTTCTAAGCATATGTATTATATTAACAACTATATTGTTAAGTGAAGACAAAATATCCCGACATAGCAGCCATTGGAAGGTCATTCTATGGAATGTGTTTTAATTCTATCGAATAACACGTGTCAGTGACATTGTAACTGGTTTCATGCCACATTATTTTTGGCTACCTTCACTGAGTGATAAACGTATTAAAGAGTGCACTATTTGATTTTTATTTGATTTGAAACATTTATTCAAACACGTTTAAACCCAGTTCAACACATGCTATTTTCCAATGGGGCCGTGCAGTAAAAAAATTATTCAAATACAATAAACCATGATTACCACGTGTAAATTATACATCAAAATTGCATACAACAGACATACATATTTAAAATGAAGCATCGTTATGCACTGGGAATACATGAATTAAATAAATTAAGAAAAACATTTTAAAATTTATACCATTTAAAGATGGCGATTTACTGGATTTATGAAATGAAAATTGCATAAGTGAATATCGAATCAGAGATTGAAAAAAAATAACTATTCAATTAAAAAATACAGGTATGATAAAACATCAAATACAATATATGTATAAATCCTAGGAATTTATTGAACTGATAGATAAAATTGCAGTCGTTGCGAATATTGCTCAAGAAAAAAATAAATATATTAAAAGAATGTATACAACTTAGAATCACAGGCATACAACAATAATAATACAAATTGAAAACAATTAAAATATGGGCAACAAAATTGGGATGTCAGTTTTATTAATCTTCATGATATTTCATTTCCAAAATCATGTGCACACGATCATATTAGTATTGTCTAATAGCTAGTTGTTGGTTTATTTACATAAGAATATTATACTGTGGGATTTCTGGATATATAAATTCATTAGGAGCGTTTCACATTTTAGCTCCTTTGTACATGAATGTCTTTTCCCCACCCTCATCTTTGGTGGACTTATTTTATTTAGTTTAGATTACTTTGTCGGGTATTATAGGAATGTGTTCTATGGTATAGGAGAACATTCCGCTCAGATAGGGTGACAAACAATTTTTAACAATTATTATACATCATTATAACAACATCTCGCTCGATTTTTGTATTGGATACCAATTTATATTTCCATAGACTATTGCGCATGATGAGATGACATAAAACGCTACAACACGATAAAGTCTATTTCCGCAAAATTAAGTCGAACGCCAATTAAATGCTCATTTGTAATGCTTTGTAGTGCTTGCAATTGTGATGTCCGCCCAGTTAACTTTATGACATGACGTGTGTATCTATTGTCACAACAACACACTTACAATTCCGAGAATTTTTTTTTTTTTCAAATTAGTTCTATTCTCTTCCACAAAAGATGAACAGCCGATCATATGGGTAAATTGACATAAAATTTGGCTACTTGACTAATAACCTGGATTAGAGCGTGTCAGTTCGGTCGCACCCTATTTCGGCTGGTTCTTGAAAACCTGAACAATGTCTTCATGGCGTCATGGTAATTCCTGTTGCCCCAAAGATATATATAGGGAACCAGTGTGTGGAACAACGGGACTAAGGCTCCCAGGCTGAACATGAGAAAATACACAAAGCGATCCGTTATCACGATCGTCGTTAAAGTAGATGCCACCCAAATGATGATAAGTACGACATACATGGTGATCATCATTTTGATTAGACGGATCTCTGCCTTGCCAGGTCCTTGGGATGCCTCGGAAGACCTCAGTGTACTTGAGCGTTTGATCAACTTCCTGCTGGAGAAGCGGCGCAACAAACCTCTTGGAAGATTCTGCGGAGCTGCATTCTCTTGGTGTTCATCAAGGCTGGAGTCGATTTTGTCCGTTTCTGCATTGATTGGAACAGGGTGGTGAGGCGCCTCCATCACTTTCTTATGGACTGTTGTCGGTGCTGCAACACCGGGATTACGTACCTGATGGCTGCAGCTGGGTAAATTGGGTTCTAGTTGTCCAGCGTCTTCTTCCGCAACTGGTTCCAATGAAACATTAGTGACCATTGAAACCTCCGAAACGATGCGTAGCTTCCATGATGTCGAATTGATGTCAGACGCTGGGTTAGTTCCTTCTGGGCATCCATTACTGCACCCGTCAACCGTGATTTTTGTTGCCCTGTTTCGCCTCATGGATTCCCCTTTTGCACGCTTCCGACTGGAGCGAATAAAGCAGAGAATTATAATATGGCACACTGGAACTGTTACTGAAGGAAAGACGGTCAGCAGAGCAAAGAAGAACCATTGAACACCTGGCATCCAGTCATTGGTATAGCCCTGGAACCCGCCGCAATCAAATTTAGAAGGATTGACTATCATAAATGCCATCTTAAGTCCAGCTTTCAGAAACAGACAGGACCAGAAAGCTATTAGAATCACAGCGATAGCTCCACGCGAGCAACATCGCTTGTACATCTTCTGTGGGGATGCTATCAGCAGGCATCGGTTCACAGAGGTACATAGCACAGAAAACAACCCAGGGTCTATGAAGATCATATCAAAGGCCACATGGATGACCAGGCAATCCGTTTTGGATGCGGCCACCTCTGTTCCCTCGTACACGATCTTCAGGGTTAGCGGGTAGAAGATGCATATGTTGACCAGGTTTGTGATGGCCATGTGAACGATGAAGAAGTTAGAAGACACTCGTCTCAAGGATTGGTTCTTGAGGTATGGCACGATGATCAGGAGATTGCTCACCAGCCCCACACTAATCAATATGACGTAATACATAAGAACGCACGCATAAAATGTGATGATGGGCTTTTTGTTCTCGATATCTGTCCAGTTTCCATATGGAACCTCGATTAAGTCATCTCTATAGTCCCCAAACCAATGTTTCACTTCCACTTGGTCACTGGAATCTGGAGGCAAGTCATGTCCTTTAAGGGTAGACGGATCCATTTGTATCATCAGCTCATTTCTAAGTTATCAAGATCTATGATGTAACAAGCGATCTTGCGGATGGGTTTCATAGGTCGTCAGGATGTGGCGTTCGTGTGACTTCATGATCGCATTCACTTGATGACTTTGTTTCATTTGACATCTTGAAAAGGAATACCATGAAAACTTTCCCGAATAAATCGATTTTATTGCCAACTATTCATCGATACTGTTGTCCTTTTCAAATCGTTATTTCATTCGTTGATCATTTTCAAATGATGATTACGGAATGTGTATTTAAATCACAGAACCCACAGAAATTCACACTCCATTAGTCATGTTAGTCGTTCTATCACGTACTTCCATCGTTCCGTGTCTCAGGGTATTGCATCACTTTAGGTCATGAGTATTCCAATGGTAAAAAAACTCTTGATCTGCCGAGATTCACGTCAACATATTTTGTTAAAAATGAAATATACGGTATTAAAATGGACAGCAGTCACTATCTGGAGTTTCTTCCATCTGTGCACTGAAATATTCATTCGAGCGGTCCCGAAACAGACTTGTCTTCTTCACGATCCTCCGTGATCTAACTATGATTTCATGCCACTTAACAAGCTTAGTCGAAAGACAAAAGATAAATCATTAATTAAATGGCTTTCTACATTAAGCACCAGTGCTGAACAATTACTAGAAAGAAAGCTTTATGTCTTTAATTACGTAACGAGCCTCTTAAAACAATATGACAAAGTCACTTTTAAGATTTGAATAATGACTCCTAAATTACTTAACTAACAACCATTAGCGTAATTAAATTTTCTTGATGGATTAGTTCCAAATACATCACGAACTTGTTTTCGTTTCATTTGCGTGTGTTATGTTGAATGCACACTTTGGAATTGAAGATTCAAACAAATGCAATACGGGGAGGACCTTTTAGGGTGCAATATTTGACATTTCAAAAAATGTAAAATCGAACTACAGCAGGAAAGATTTTGCATTGATGATCTGTGCCACATTCCCTGTATATGGTTGCTTCAAATAACTATATCGAACAGTGACTCTTTAACACTACAGAGTGTGCGCTTGAGGCTATAAAAATGTACAATATTACATCTTTTTCGACAGTTTGCAGCCTTCGTGTTCCCTTTTGTTTGCTGAGTGTGTACATCAAAATGGTGCAATGTCTTTAAGTGGTTCTTTTTCTACACATCAGACAAAAGATCAATTAGCATTGCGTAACGCGTGGTAAAATGGATGCCCATCAGCTTAAAGCCCTGGTCACATAGGACCCCGGAAGCAACACGATTCACCCCGGAGATCCGGGGCTGGTTTTGGCTCAATCGGGGTGAATCGGGATACACTTTCCCAAGCTCGAGCGCTGATTGTTCTATGTGACCACAAACACGGCCACAAACAGCCAAAAACAGTCGTGT
>BQKZ01000471.1:119276-133865 GCA_036244855.1 Temnopleurus reevesii | reverse complement strand
ATCCTTCAGCTTTCTATACATATCAACATTTCTTCATAAAACCATATATGCTCAATTTGCCAACCATTTCAAAAGTGTTACGTTTTTATTGAGACACACTGTATAAAGATCAGTGGTTCGATTCCCGGCCGAGTCATAACAAAGACTTTGGAAAAGTGATTCATCTGCCTTCTCCAGCCTCTCGGCAACATGATTATAGAGAAGGATTATGCAGGTACCGATGCATATGATAACAAATCTTAGAAAAATAGTGGCTACCCTGGGTAAATAATTGTCATTACCATTCATTCAATATCGGCACTTATACAAATTATTGACTCTTCTTAAACATACGATCCTTTTAGTGCTTGAAACTGGAAGAGCTCGAACATTAAGTGGCCCAACTGTCCATTAAGACGACAAATAAAGATCCCTTGTAAATGTCAATTAACAAACTAACCTAGAATTAAAGTACAGCTCATTGAACATCTGGGTCAGTTTATTTTTATTGCAAATTCATACCGCTAATAGACAATGATGAAAAGGATGTTAATAATTGGTACAACGCTACTTGTATTACGCCAATTCTGTTTGCCCATCGATAATGGCCGTCATCTTAGTGTAAAGCAAATATGCTGTGATGATGTTACCATGGCAACATCATAGTTTGCCGTTTAGTGCGTTTGGTTTGTTGGATCGATTTGGCGCCAAATGCGCAAAAGACAGCAGTGATTATAATGTACACGTACCTAAAATGCGATATAATTGATGCATTTTAAATAACACGTTTGGTTGATTTGTAGGTCTAGCGATGAAATGATGAGCAGTGCGGATTTTAGCTCCACAATAAGAAAAAGGGAGCATGTTGCACCTTGCAACACTGTATTACACTTTTAATAAAGGTGCAACATTGTACCTTTTCCTCAGAGTACAATATCTTTACAAAATATTTGAAAAAAAAAGCAGCAGCTTTGTGGTTCGACCCACACCACGGCCTTTAGCTACTGAGGCGCTCGTTGCTTTCGACCGGTGGAAAATTAATATAGGCCATTATACAAATATAGACATTAATTGATATACATTTATAATCACTAATAGACTCCGTATGCGTGAATGGTGGCAGCGCATTTCTGTGTAATATATTTTAAAGTATCCGCCCGAGGATATTGACATTTCTGATGTCCTAATATCACTCTATACGTATGTATGTATGTATGTATGTATGTATTGTATTTATTTATTCACGGTAAAACTTACAATCAGTCAAAAGACTGCTTTTCAGCATGTCCGTGCATATAAAAAGCGAACAGGTATAACATGTAAACAATAAGCCTAATAATGAATGTAAGATAAAATTATACACAATAAAAACATGAAAACACTTAAAAAATAATTAAAAGTTATTACACAGTTTTAGAATCTTAACATAGAAACTACGTAAAAAATGGCTAGTACTTGTACACCTGAGAATGACCCCCCCCCCCCCCGTGGCAAGTTAATGTTTAAAGATCAATAAAATTGATTGCCTTGTAGATAAACAGCTCTTGTAGATAAACGTAGATAAACAGCTCAGTCGTTAGAGCAGCTTCCTTGGAATGATCCTTCATGGCACGGGCTCGAACCCCATTACTAAAGCCCAAGCGTCTTAAACATATTTTTGAAATATTACATATTAATGAAACAGGTGCTACATTTCGCCTTAGAAAGTACTACCATACAGTGTTGCATTAATTGGTTCTCTTAAAAGTGCAAAGTTGCACCTTTTTTCTGAGTGTGTTGGAAAGGGATGGACAGGGGCATTAAGGCTCCGGTCACATAGAGGCCCGGAAGCAACACGATTCAACCCGATTCACACCTATGTGCCTTAGAACAAATAGTCGCGTTGAATCGTGTTGCTTCCGGGGCCCTATGTGACCGGGGCTTAAGGCACAGCTAGAGATGCGCAATCCGCACTGGTGAGTTTTCTCCACTCTGTTGAGTGATGATGCGAACGGCTCTTGGATGAAAGCAATTTTCAATATCCACCCTTGGCGTTGACAGGGATCAATACTCAAAAGAAGTTTCCTGATCAAAAACCGACTTCAATCTCCTCTTCATTATTTTGTTTCCATCAATCGTGAGCAAATCCATTAAGCTAATACAAACTCATTTAAGAGGAACTTTTGTCACGTCTTATGTGAGGTTGTTAGCTGTCAAGAGCACGTTTATTGCTTTCAAATTTTCACACGGCACGAAATTCGAACATATCAACGTACACTGCGGTTAAAATTACTGCAAAGGATTTTGATTAAAACTCGCAATATGAAATGTCCATGCTTTGATGACACTTAATACCATATTACTGAAGGATATTTTAGTTGAACCAATTCAAGACCATCAGAAACTTATATTGGACAGTCTAGGCATCATCATCTTTCTACTGGGTTTGCAATTGACACCTTTAATACCATTTTCTGAATCTGTAAAGAAAATCCAGAATGGAAGACTTTTCCAATGCTCTTGGGAGGAGGCAAAACTACAGTGCGCCGATATTTCACCTGAGTGTAGCGGCACGAATTTCACTGACCGTCTATATTTCTTTCTTGCTTTTTGTTGGAATCATCGCAAATGTGGTTTTCTTGATGGTGATCAAGCAGAATCCTCGGATTAGACGCACTGGAGGAGCAGTCTCCCTCATCTACATCACCTTTCTTAACCTCATGAACTGCTGCCTGATAAACCCTTTCAGTCTTGCGGCCATCTTCAATGAAGGTACAATGCACAGCGTCCTCTATTGCAGACTGTATCTTATCTTCACCAGCATGTTCATGAAGATGTTCGCTCTGGCTTTGGTAGTGTGCTCACTTACTTCAAGCATTCCCATGGTCTGGTGGTCCGTTGACAAGAAACGACTAAGAATTGGATCAAAGTTGGCACTTGTCTTTTCGAGTTTGTTTGTCATTTTGGACAGTTCACCGCTATACGTCAGTATTGATATCATCAGCAATCCAACTTGCTTTGTGGTTCGTGATAGCAGTCCAGTCCGCATCCTGTGGCTTTCTGAGTCCTTTGTAATAATCTTATTGCCGATCGTATGTTGCATCCTCTCGCTTGGACTTGCCATCAGGAAAATACGAAAGACGAAGTCGAGAGTGTCTGCGCGTCCGCCTAAAGCGAGTACAATCGGGGAAAAGAGTGTTCCTTTAGGGACACCAACCATCACAGAGGCGGGCCTGAAAGTATTCCCATCGGTCGGCGCGCCCCAATCGGTCTCCTTTGAGAATCCAGCCTCTCCTGTAGCTCTTCTACCCTCTCCTGCAATCACGGATATGCACACTCACATCGATAAAGGTCCTACAGCTGCATGGCACGTCGGGCATGATCCTGAGGATGACGCCAAAGGTTCCAAACATCGTCTAATGAATCTCTGCGGTTGCCAACAACTCATACTAGGTGAAGAAGTCCGCATGATCCGACTCGTTTTCTTCCTCTGCCTCACGCTCATCATCTCCTGGACGCCATCGGCATTCATGGTGGTTGCTCGGACTTGGTCAGTTTCTCCACAGTTCATTGACTTCCTTTTATTGCGCGTCGCCTACTTCACAACTTTACACCCTTCTGTCATACCGCTTGCGTTTCTGTACACCAATAAACATTTCCAGGGCGGCTTTTTGACGTTTTTCAAGAGTTTTCGGAACCGGAAAGCATGAAAATGTTGAGTGAAGTGAAATGCAGTCTGTTTGATCTGGAAATAAATCTGCTTGGGACAAACCGGTCTGATTGTATCAAATTTTGTACTAGATATATTTTTGTTAATTGTGTGTAAAATCAGATTTTATTTCTAAGACCATTTTGACTGAGAACGGAGCATGAATCAAACGAGTTATTTTTCAGCCTATCCAATTCAATGTCATAAAATAGCATCTATGCCAATGTATTTATAAATCAAAGTCACAGCTTGTACCTACATTAGCTGGTGGCAAGCTTTTGTCAGTACTTTTAGGATTTTTTTAACTTAATGCTGAAGAGCTATCGTTTCACCAATCTACCCTTTAAGTTCAGAACGGCTCAAGAAAAGATCGGAGCACGTTATTAGTGTAATATGTACGGTACCCATAAGATTCTCGATCATTCCAGTCATTCCAGTCAACTTTATTGGTATGTGCATATTCACAAGATTTAAGTCTTTTGGAATACAACAAATTGTAATCTTTCTTCGGAGCTGTTATATACAATAACAAAACAGATGAAAAGGCAAAATTACTGTTAATTAATTGAAATCAGTGTTCTGTGCTGCGTTAACCTTTTTTCTTCAAAATAACTACAATTCTCTTAATTTCGAAGTTTTTGCCATGAGTAATCTACACAGCAAATAAAAAAAATACATGCACGCCTATTAGCACGATCTATACTTTGTAGAAGAAGCTTCATCATAGGTTTCCTAAGCTAATTTTATATTTTTATTAAGCGATTCGAAGATTCGATCATTCCATTTTACCCAATTGTTTTGAAAAAAGTTTGAAAATAACTGGTGAGAATAACGAGTCCTTGTTTGATCATGTTGATCGCATTTAAGAATTAATAATGATAATGGTGGCTATACTTGTATAGCGCTCAGGTCCACCTTATCGGTGCTCGTGGCACTTAAAGCTTTACACTCACTATTACCCGGCTCTAGCTGGCAGCCATTACGGCGCTCCGCATTACAAGGAATTTCTTCCTGCCGTCCCCATTTACCTCACCTGAGTCGAGTGCAGCACAATGTGGATACTTTTTCTTGCTGAAGGAAATTGACGCCATAGGTGGGATTCGAACCCGCCGACCCTCTGGTTGAAAGGCGAGAGTCAAGCGCCATGAGCACCGAAAGGTGGACCTGTGCGCTATACAAGTAGCCACTATTATTAAGACCACTACACTACGGCGCCTCCACTAATAAAAAATGATACCAGATGATACCAGTTGCTTTCGTACATTGATGAATGTCTTGTTGAAACACTACCGAGAATTTTAATGCCAATTTTATGTCTTTAGATATCTTTAGATATATTCATTACAACAATGTAGACTTTATCTATTTAAAAAAAACACGTTTCCTTGCAATTAAATGAGATATCTATAACCAAATTACATATTGTACATTTTATTGTCAGAATGGGGTACGTTTGATATATGTAATATTAAAATCAAAACTGATTTCTGTGCAATTTCTTAATGGGTGTACTTATTTCGATCTTTAAAGTGATTAGCATTTGAATAGCTACTTTGAAATGCATCAAACAAAGACTTCATTGACTAAGGAAACTGTACACCTGCACCCCTTTTCAAATTGTTCGATTGACGGTACATCAAATTGTGCAATTTTGCACCTTTCAGTATATCTTTTCGCTAAGGTTTGCACCTTTTGTCTACCGTTTTTCTTGGTATTTGTAGCCATGAAAGTATGAGCAACACACCAGCGCTATATTAATTGATTCCAATTGTGTTAATTGTAACCATATTTCACTGTTAATGCCAACTCATTCCATTATGGTATTAGATTACATTCAATCACCGTTTTTTCTGGTTTTACACACACTAATTCAGAGTTGAACTAACACAGAAATCTCGTCAAAAGAGATTCAAATATTCAAGCCTGTAAATAGCAAGATACATTGCCGTTAATTGGCCTCCGTTTTCCTAGCTTTTTAATATCAAACTAAACTGTCAATCACATGAAATTTAATCATGATCTTCGCATACTAGCAGCATACATTTGATGATGGCATCAATGTTCAATTATAACGAACGTAATATCATTGACAGCACATGTTATTACTGGATGATTTAAAGCTTATATAATTTGCGGAAAAGGTAATATTTTGCCTAATTCATCTCCGAATTGAAGAGACAGCTCATATTACACTTTTCCATTTCTAAAAATTAAATATTTGTTAAACTTTCGTTTGCCTCGTACAAGCAAGTTCTGAAAAGTCGCTGAATCAATATCGAGCATGGCGTAGAACAAATTTATCTTCATAAAAAGGAGTATTCTTTTGTAAGGTTTCTATTACTTCATTTATATCAAATTAGTTCTACTGAAAATGACTCATCAAAAAGTCAAACGACTAATGATGGTAAAAGTTTACAAATGATGAAAAAGCATATCGAAAGCGCACAAGAGAAACGTGACAAATGATAAATATATTATATTTCTATAGTTGGCTCAAAATTGTATTACTCGAAATAAAATTGAAATTCTTTTTGCCTATTTAGATGACGGACAAGAAAGCTGATGAGTAGTCTGTGGGTAAAGACTCTTTTCGGTTTTCTGCAATGCGCAAGGTGCATCAAGACTCTGTATTCTTAGACTACTTTACTATATAGGAAAATGTAAAAGCAGTCTGTAATTTCAGACTCTGTATCATGCACTTCACAAAATCAATGCAACACCGAAAAAAATAATGATATTAATGATAATAATACTGCTGCTAATAATAAAAATGATAATACATGTAGTAATAATAATGGTGAAAATGATATTAATGTGTCTTATTTACCTATAGGGTATCCGCTTTAGTTTCAATAAACTGTTCTTCCAGCCCCCCCCCCCCCCCCACCGAATAACAGAGTTATTATAATTACCCCAGATTATTGGATTCAGACATGCACGCATACAAAAGACGCACGTATTCCTGCGAGGGGATTATCTCAGCAAGGCGCTTCATGACGCAGATTAAGTTAACATTAACGGTCACTTCCAACCGGGTCCCCAATCACACCTGGGTCAAGTGCAGCAGAATGTGGATTAATTTCTTGCTGAAGGAAATCAACACCATGGGTGGGATTCGAACCACGACACTCTGGTTGAAATGCGAGTGTCGATCAGAACCACTACACCACGACGACGTCTCCATTGAGTTATCATTGCGTGCGAGAAAGGGACACTAGTCGTTCGTAGATTCGTGCAAGAAGGGGTCACCACTCGTTGGTAGATTCGTGCGTAGATACATACAGCTTTATGAAACACATCCCTGGGCATTGAGACAATTAAGTGCTCTTCTGAGTAAGCCAATCATTCCGGTAATTGTAAATCATTAAATAGGACTGAATATTCCAAGGACCAATCTGTAGAGCTAGACGTGACCCTGATCTATATGTAAAAATATAAAACGCATTTAATAGAATAAGTGGGCACTTTCTATTTAAAATGTAATTCATGAAACGAGCACAGGGTCCCGCGAAGGTATGGTATTAGATAAAGTACAAAGTACAATAATCGATTGTTAGAACTAATTTCTTTTCAAAATATATGCTAAGTATTTACAATGAAAAGGCAGAAAGGTAAAACGATATGAAGGCGACACCCAATACGTACTTTTACTTTTTTGTGGAAGTAAATCCTCTACCATCAAATGTGCTCTAACTTTAAATAGAACATCCATATTCTCAAATTCATCGAGAGGACCGTGGGAGGGCCCAGGGTGCAATTGATGAGAGAGCAAGCTCGGACGATATTTCTTTGTAGCATACCGGTAATGACGAGAAATAATTCGTTTAGCTCATATATTAAACACCTTTTCATCAAGGGCTTAATGTTTCTCAATTATCATGCTTATTTACTCTCGTGCTGTCCAGGGCCATGGTTCCCAAAATTATGAAACACTTAAAGAACGTCTTTACACACCACTTATGCTGAATGATTCAGAATCGTAAGAGTATTACACTCGTTAACGTACTCAAGTCTTTCTTAAAGTTGTGCGTAACTTTAAGAATATTTTGGTGAAACACCGCCCTTAGCAATTATGAAATATACAAAAAGAAGTTTCGCGATGATTAAGAAAACCATTAGTCTCTAGATCAAGGGAACATTGAGTACACTAATGGATATCACTAATTGAAAAGTCACTATCTTATATTCAAATTCACTTAGATATATTGTCACACCGGGGTCCTTACGTAATTGTAGACATACTATTTATTCAGTAATTGCTCAGCCCTGGTTCTTAATGGAAAGAACAATGTTTCTTAATGTGAAATCAAACAAATGTTTCATCTACTGCTGAAAGTGAATGGATGCTGTACTGGAAATGAATTAAGTGAAATACAGAAAGTAGCGAAATTAAATTGATTTTTATCTTCAATTCGGAAATTAACAGGTGAGGCGCGTGATACGTCCTTTTCAGGACTATTCGATTGAATGCTCAGTTTGCAAAAAAAATCCAGATCTCAGCTTATACATGTGGAGTTAAAATCACTGATCCGACTGGGACGAAGTTAATCAGTTAATCGAAATCTAAATGGAATTTGACTGAAAGTGGCGTTTCTATGACAACCTGCTCACTTTTCCATTGCGATTGAACCAGCGAAAGTGAAAATGTCTTTATTTTGTTAAATTTTGCACATGCACTCCGCATTCAACAATCACCCATTTAATTCGGTTCAATCTCCACCTCCTCGGTAGATGAGCGGGTTATATATGAGCTTGTTAATTAGATGTCACTTCGTCAATCAAACTTTCTACTTTAGTACATTTGAACTATGCTTCAAGCTTGCACTGACCAGTTGTATTGGATAGTTTTACCTCCTCAACCGCTTAAATAAAAAATCGCAACTTTGAGTTGAGGTCAAACGGACAAACCTTGATTGACAGGGAGAAATACTCTTGCTAACTTTACTGCACGCAGAATATTCAGTTGAAATCAATAATAACATTGAAACTACAAATCTTCTATATAATGGAAATGGTATGAACTTTGCCTTTCAAATTTTACTAGGTCATTACGTTTCACCAACCACTGTTGGCTTCCTCAGATGACTGAACGGCAATTGAATAAGATAAGGCTCTCATGGACCTTTGAGTCGGTCGTAACCATATGACTTCCAAGACTGAGGAACTGGGGATGTGACTCATACGCTGTGAACGCTGAATATTCAACAATTGTATTCATATAAGACATATTCAATTTACTTTTCGGTTTACATGAAGCTGTGAAATGTCTTTGAACCAGTCCTGAGGATTCCTCTAGATATTGAATATATTGAATATATTGAATAGGCTATATATTCCTCTAGAAGATTGTCCTGCATGGTGGTGACGAAGACACTACCTCGATGTTACTATGGTTACGGAATGCTGGAAAATGGGGATGCCTCGTGAATGTTGCCAATTTGACGATTCATTTTCTATGATATGAGACGCATTGAAACATTCGTCAGCCATTTGAACAATCTTGAGCTTTGATAAGACATATTAGTGTCCCGATCATCTAAGTCTTACAAATCGCAAAAGAATCTGTGCGATACTTTGACCGTGAAAGACCACTCCCGTTATTATTTGTATCTTTCATATCTATATGAACCCTTAAACATTTTGTGAACCCGTCACGAATCGTAAATGAAAGTATTTTTGGTCGAAGGTGCGGTAAACTGCTCGATCGGTTAGAGAAAACTACCCTTGATAAACTTAAAAAACCTCTTTCGTGTCATATAGAGTTAGATGAACTTCACAAAAGTTCTATAGACTGACGACCACTAACAAGCAATCCGTAAAGTACATGATTTTTGAACAGCGCTGTTAGTCAAAAGACCTGAACAAGAACATATGATGCAAATATGGGTCCACATGGTAACAAAGATGAACACTTATTGCCTTCGTACTCGATTGACCAAACGGAGACCGATTGGAATGGGGATTATGGAGATGACTTTGTCGAAGATACATCTGAGAACTGGACTGAACCATACGATATCGAGAAAAAAAATCCTATCTCCACATTTTATGCATGCGTTGCTATCTATTACGTGATCTTGATCGGTGTGGGGCTGGTGAGTAATCTCTTGATCATCGTGCCATACCTCAAGAACCAATCCTTGAGAAGGGTGTCTTCTAACTTCTTCATCGTTCACATGGCCATCACAAACCTGTTCAACATATGCATCTTCTACCCGCTAACCCTGAAGATCGTGTTCGAGGGAACAGAGGTTGTCGCATCCTTAACGGATTGCCTTGTCATTCATGTGGCCTTTGATATGATCTTTATTGACCCTGGTTTTTTTTCTGTGCTCTGCACCTCTGTCAACCGATGCCTGCTGATAGCATCCCCACAGAAGATGTACAAGCGATGTTGCTCACGTGGAGCTATCGCTGTGATTCTAATAGCTTTCTGGTCCTGTCTGTTCCTGAAAGCTGGGCTTAAGATGGCATATACGAGAGTCAATCCCTCTAAAGGTGATTGTGGACTGCGAGGGTACACCAACGATTGGATGTCAGATCTTCAATGGCTCTTCGCTGCTGTTCTATCCGTATTTCCTTCAGTGACAATTCCAACATGTCACGTGATCATTCTTTGCCTTATTCGCTCCAGTCGGAAGCGTGTCAGAAGGGAATCCATCAGACGGGACATCACGACCAAGATCGTAGTAGACGGACGCAGTACTGGATGTCCAGAAGGACCTGATCACGTGAGCTCATCTGACACAAGTTCAACATTGAAGCTAAGCATCGTTTCTGATGTTTCTATGGTGACAAGCGTTTCGATGGCACCGGTTGCCGAAGAAGACCCCAATCTGCCGAGCTGTAGCCATCGATTATCTATTCCGTGTGTTGCTGGGATGACATCAGACACTCAACCAACGTTCAATGATGATGCCGAGACTAAAAGCCAATGCTCTCCCAGTTGTTCAGTTTTAACAAGAAAGACTGCTTCTAATTCTGAGGAAGCAGGACCGAATACAACTCTAAAGAGTCTTTCTCTTCCGAGAGGTATGCCACGACGTTTGTCCAGCAGGAAGTTTATCAAACGCTCAAGTACGCTCAAGTCTTCAGAGGCATCCCAAGGACCCGGCAAGGCAGAGATCCGTCTCATCAAAATGATGATCACCATGTACATGGTAATAATCATCATTTGGGTGTCATCTACTTTATCAATGATCTTCATGAGGAGTCACTTTGAGTATCTTATCATGTTCAGCTTGGGGTACTTAATCCCACTGTTCCACACACTGGTTCCCTTTATATATCTCTGGGGAAACAGGAATTATCATGAAACCATTAAATCACTGTTCAAGTTTCCAAGAATTGGCCGAAATAGGGTTCGGCCAAATTGATAATTTCGATTGTGATAATGTAATTGTCTTTAAAAAGTCCTAATCGATATACACCTGTATATTGTATGGGCTTATTCGCGTAGTGTCTTTATCATTTTGTTTTTGTGACATCAATCTCTTATTAAGACTTTGAAAGAAAAGGCTCAAACCAGAATGCTTCATTAAATATGGATTATTTAGCAATGTTCAACAGGTTCTAAAATCTCTTTTCTAATATAAGTAGGCCGACAGCTGATTATATCTCACATTTAAAACGAAAACTACAATGCTTGGCTCTGAAACACGCTCCATCAATCATTCTACTTTTTAAAACGCTTCTCAGGAAATCTGGGTATTGATGAAACCGTCATAATAAGGCTAATCTTGATTACAGGCTCTTTGACAACCCCGTCTAATGAAGATCGAATCGAATTTGCGTACTTCGTATGAAATCGTTTCTTTTGGATGATTTGCTTCCTTCTACAAAAAAAAATTACTGGTTGTTATAGAATACACAATGACAGCGTATTGTGTGATGCCTTTCTTTAAAAACCAATTTGTTGATAATTGGCTGCATCGATCAGCAACGCTTTCGCTCATGGTATGAAATGTCATTTTGGGCACAACGAAGACGTTATTGAAACATAAGAACATATTAATATCCTACAAGATATTGACATGGTACTTTAGAAACATCTAGGTGCTATATTCATATCTAAAAAGTACTCTTTGTAAGTTTCCAGGTACCACTGCAGTTGTCATACGGTAGATCAGATTTTGAACCACGAACTAAAGTTGGTATTTGATGTTGAACGCTCATGTTTACACGTACCTAAAAATCTTGTCGAAGATACTGAAAAGATTTGATATCGGTGCTGACGCTCCTCAGACTTTTCGTATCAAAGTTGAACATTAATGTATTTCAGCAGGTCGTCACGCCAGGATACAACCGTCAGTTTGAGATTATCAATTCCCTTCTCGCACAAGCATGCGATCTGCTTTGTCGAAGATACTGAAAAGATTCGATATCGGTATATACTGACGCTCCTCAGACTTTTAGTATCAAAGTTGAACATTAATGTATACCAGCAGGTCGTCACACCGGGATACAACCGTCAGTTTGAGATTATCAATTCCCTTCTCGCACAAGCATGTTATCTGCTGTTTCCATTTCAGTTCTTGGTTTTACAGTAACATTTCATTCCAGTGCTTGGTTTTACAGTAACCTTCCATTCCAGGGTAGTGGTCCACCAATATACGGAACACTTGAAAAACGGCTTTACGCACGACTGGTATCAGTTCTTGTGCTGACTGGTCGAGAATCCTGTAAGTATCAGACTCAGGAACGTACTTCAGTCTTTCTTACAGTCGTTCGTAACTTTAAGAACGATTTGGTGAAACATCGCCCAGTTCTTGGTTTTACAGTAACCTTTAATTCCAGTTCTTGGTTTTACAGCAACCGTTAAACATGAATACGAATATCTCATGGGAACCTTCGATTGACCACACCTTAGAAGCGTTGCAAAACTGGAGACGAGAAGATGGATTTTTATCCATTCAGATTGGCTTGACGTTTTACTTCTTTTTCACGATCGTACTAGGATTGTTCGGAAACATCCTCATCATTGTCTCGTTTGTGAAGTCCAAGAAGCTTCGACGAGTCACCGCCAATGTCTTCATCGTCCACCTCGCTATCATAAACATCCTGAATATTATCATTGGACATCCGATTCTCTTGGTTCTTCTATGGTTTGGGATTAGTGGATACAACGGTTTTATTTGTATGTTTGGATTTCTGATTTTTGACATCCTCTTTTTATGTCCGGCTTTTCTCAGCATGCTATGCGTGGCTGTGAATAGATGCTTGTTTATCAAATCTCCACAGAAAATGTTCCCAGTGTACTGCCAGAAGAAAGCTATCGTTGCAATTTTCATCACAATGTACTCTCTACTTTCAGTGAAAGGAGGATTAAAGGCAACATATTTAGAAGAATCAATTTGTGTGCTAAAAACGCCTGATGTGTGGCTTCAATATCTTGACTATTTTCTCCAAACCATCTTTACCTTCATCCCGATTATTCTCATACCGGTCTGTAATATTTTGGTCCTTTGCACAATTCGCAATAGCCGCAGGCGCATCACCAGTTTTAAAACGAATGATACTTCCGCTCATACGCACGTTGCAATGTCAAAGGAACTAGGTAGAAAGTTACCAAGCACATCTGCAAGTCCCACATCACAATCAGATGACACGTCTGTTGCTTGCAAATTGGTGGCAGGAGTGGGATATAACTGCATGGAAGATGGTATAAAGTACCAAGCGAATAAACCAGAAGGAACGCTGGCAACCGTGTCATCGGAATCCTCATCACCTTTAGACGGAACATTTGTTCGTAGTAACTGTGGTAAGATCACGGAGAGAATGATGCCAGGAGTGGGATATGTTGGTGATGCTTCGATGCTCCATAGAAAAAAGTCCGTTGCTGGTAAAGTTGGTGACCTGTCAAGAGTGGGATGTATCCCAAGAGACGATGCAAGACCGAGCATGGCATCAAACCAACAAGACAGAATGATCCAAAGCTTGTCTGCAAACTGTCAATCACCCTCGCATGGAAGATCTCTTATCGATAAACTTTGGCACAAACCAGTGTCAGGAGTGGGATCATGCGATGGATCGGAAGGGAGTGCTTCCTCCAATAAACTGAACACTGGAGATCAAACCGTGGTACTTTCGACGTCTTTCTCGATCGCTACCCAAGGCAATCAGGCTATTGACATACCGGAGAATGATACGACGAACAAGCGGGAGGTCAATCGGTATCACTGGCGACAACAAATGCTGTCCACGTCGAAAAATCTAAAATCCCGCGTCTGTCATGCTCTTGGAACAATCCCAGGTGCTGGTCGTAGGCTCAACACTGAACAAATTAAACCACAACCGGACCCTCAGAAAATCAACAAGTCGGAGATTCAGATTATCAAGCGCATGATTGCAATGTATGTTGTCATGATTCTAACTTGGGCGGGAGAGACTTTTGTTTCTCAGCAAGTGGCAAGTGGCGGAATATTATTCCTCCTTTTGCAAATGGGCAGCCTTGTTCCAATATGCCATGCGACCATGCCGTACATTTATCTCTGGGGTAACAGCAGCTTTCTTGAAGAAATCAAGTCATTCCCGATTGTACGTCATTACTGGAAAATGCGAAAGCAGGAAAAGTGAAGACACGAATCAAAGCGCAAACAAATGGAACACTAGGAGCACATTTTTGGGAACAATGTCACACTTTTTGTGAAAAAGAAATCATAATTTTGCATTCTGCGGAGAGCTCAGAGTATTCAAAACTGCGCCTTTTGAGGATGTAGGATATCTTGGTTCTAGCTTAGAGCAGATTGTGTAAAGGTCAGGCGCGCACCCAGGATTTTCATACCCGGGGGGCTTAGCTCAAACTTGACGCCCCCCCCCCCCTTCGTGCCCCCGGGGGGCTGAGCACAAATTTTGCCGCCCCTGCCCCTTTGGCGCCCCCTTATAAACGCATTTAGTCAACAAATTTTGGCGCCCCCTGGCTC
>BQKZ01000471.1:96192-118042 GCA_036244855.1 Temnopleurus reevesii | reverse complement strand
CATCCACATTGTGCTGCACTCAACCCAGGTGAGGTGAATGGGTACCTGGTAGGAATATTTATTCCTTGAAACGCCAAGTGCGCTAATGAAGTGGCTGCCGGGCTAAAGCCAGGGTAATAATGCTGCAATTGTAGAGTGCTTAGAGAATTCTTCATAAAGGGTTGATAAGCGCTATATAAAAGCTGTTCATTATAATTTCATTCTTTGAACCACAACTCAAAATTTAAAAGTACCCAAATCACGTTATAATCTATTTCTGAAAAATAAAGTTGAACGCCAATTCAATGCTCCTTTGTAGTGCTATTCAAATCGGAACCAGCTTGCAATTGTGGTGTCCGCACAATTCAATACACGGCATACAGCTCTATTGTCCATGACCTACTTTATTTTGCGCAAATAGTTTATATCGTGTTCAAAGATGCGACACCAATGGCCTCTTCTTTATTGTATGATGATAACGCCTATTTATATTTATTTTTTGAATTATTATAATCACATGAAATCACTTGAATATTACCTCTCAATATAGGAGTACCTCAATAAAGTAGTGTTCATTTCCAGGGTTTCCAAAATTGATATTTTGTTGAAAATAAAACTCTGTTTTTAGACGTTTCAGAGAGCTAATAACACGATGCAAACTATTTCTGTAAAATAAGGTGGGTCATGGACAATAGATCGGTATGCCAGTTCTGATTTGAATAGTATTACAAAGGAGCATTGAATTCAATGCAATCTAATTCAATCATCAGCGTTCGATTTAATGTTAGGGAAATGGTTGTGTTTAATGGAGATATGACAGGTCAGTCACTAGCTTTTTCAGAGGATGTGCATATCAAGGATTTTCTGGTCAGCAAAAGAAAGAACAAAAAAAAAATGAAGTTCGTACATTATATTCTGCTGACGAGCTGGTAAGTAAAATTAAAATCATCGATAGGGTTTGCTCAACTTACACTTTAAGAGGCGTGTATGTGCACACTTCTTACCTAGTATATCAATAGCCCTGCATGGTTTGTCAAGTAACATACTATTCAAACCTCCGCTCCACAGACATGAACCTCCTCCAAACTCCAAGGGTTAGAACTAAATTCTACGGGGACCGGGCTTTCTGCAACCTCGCACCATCACTTTGGAACTCTCTTCCTCTTCTTCTCCGGGATGCATCAACACTACACACCTTTAAGCAATATCTAAAAACATACATGTTTAACTCAATAAAGTAGATTTCCTACTTCATATATTACTGATAATTTGTACAACTAGTTATGCCATATTGTTATTTTTATATATTTTCGCTAATAGTCTATCCATTTATGTATTGTATACCATGTTTGTTAAGCGCATAGGGACGTCTCTACGTATTTTGCGCTATATAAAAATATCATTATTATTATTATTATTATTAACCATCAACATACCGAATTTCCATATAGCCATACCTAATTAAGGGACTCAGCTTTTGCTAAAACTCCATAAAATATGTATAAAACATTATACAACTGACTAATTGTTCATATGTATTTTACAACTATTGAGTCAAGTAGGAATTCTTTTGGTGTACGTTTGCATACTAAAATGATTTTATAATCACTAGTTAACGTTCAGATGCATTTGTTGATTGCAAGGTTGTTGTAGAATACCCATACAGTTACAGTATAAACTTTTAACGTTTGAACACGCTGTTACACAATTTTTACACAAATCTATGAAGTAAAAGTCTGTCACTCGTAAGATATTATATTTGTGTAATTTGTTATTACAAACATTTATTCTTCTTACATATTACCAAAGTGTCGGGGTACAATGCTAGTCTCTTTTTCCTTACAATTTTTTTTACAGTACAGGCGTTCATACAGAGCTGACCGACAATAAAAATACAAGCACTGAGCAATCAGTGAGGTCATCTGACCTAATTATATCTCGTTTTGCTACATAAATAGTTACATAAAACATATATCATTATTATCATCTATCTGCCTAGTAACTAGACAGGAAAAATGACCTTGTAGATGATTATTATGTTGTAAAATACAAAAATCAGGGAATCTATATGTATATGTAAGACCTAAATACTTACTTGTAAGAAATCCTTTCATCTAATTGCCACTTTTAATTCAAATAAATTCCATTTAAAGCTTATTCATGCGGCATTCTGAAGGCAAAGATTCTCACATGCAAGCGATTCTCACAATTAGGTCTTTAAATATAATCATGATAATTTCTAAAACTACTAATATTTTGGCATTTGACTGATAAAAGAACATTTTCGAGAGAATAAAACCTTTACTCTTAGAAACTTGCTGTAAACTTAAGACTTGTGTACAGTTCACCCCAGTATTTTTGTTTACAGTAAGCTCTTCTGTATTTCAAGTAGCTTTCTGTGTGGTACAAAAGTTGAGGATTTTCTGTTCCTTTAAAAACTGGCATTTGCTACAAAAAGATTTTTTTATGATGCGATGGACTGTGATAGAACACAAAGAGATGGATTTAATTATAAACCTAAAGCTACTTCTAAATTATACAAGGGGTATTAAACAATATCTTAGGTGGACCAAAACCATATACGCCATATAAGTACTTGCTATTCTTATTCAACAAAAGTGAGTTTCAGGAATATGAACAAACACTAATTGAAATATCTATTGCAACAACAATCCATCTTTCTTCATGAGGAAAGATGGATAAAAAATGTTTGTTCTTATCCAATGTTTTCTTAATAGTCAAAAACATCTTCAACTTACAATACAGTATCACACATAAAAATAGATAACACTTCTTAATGAAATCGTTCATGTCTGGGCCATATCCCAAATAGTTTGGGAGTGAGTATAAGATTAAAACTATGCAATAACTCAAGAGAAATATCATTGAAAACAAATATATTTCTACTTGGCAAAATAATGAGCCTCTCATTCATTCCATACAAAATGGGCATCAAAATGAAGAAATATTGTCCATCTTACTACTTATTGTATTGTGCTAAATAGGGATATGTCTTATCATTTCCTCTGTAGGAAATGATAGACGATTTAAAAAAAAAAAAAAAATGAGCACATTCTGTGGCTAAAAGATAATACCAAACTGAGGACAAACTGCTAACTGTAGGGATGCTAACCGTTCAGGAATATGCATGAGGCAAAATAAAAATGTGAATAACGGAACATCTGAATAAGAGTGACAGATCACCTGGAAAGAATTATCAGGCTCATAGCCATTTACTTTTATAAATTAAAGCCTTTAATTCAAATAAAAATACACCTTCTTTGCTATGGCCGGGTAATAGATAATTTGTCTCGCGCCTCTGAATAGGTGACTAGAGAGATGGCGTGTTTAAATGCTATATATTATTATTATCTCTGCAGCCTGGTGAGTAAGGTTGGTTGGCTGCAGAGATCCTAACCATTCTCAAATATGCGTGAGGTCTATTTCCATATGAATGCAAAGCTTTAACCACAATTGAATGGCTGTGGAGAGAATGGTTGTTGTTGTCATATTTTCTCTCACTTTTGTTCAGCTGTTTTGATATTCACCTTAAATTTTGCCTCATTCATATTCCCAAATGATTGGCATCTCTATAAATGCATTCCTGATTTTCAATAATAAATTCTTCTTTTCACACAGTTTGGTAGCATGAAATTATAATACGTACATGCACTGTGAGAACTCACTTCGTCAGACAAAATATCAAGGGCATCTTGAAAAGAAAATGCTGCTTATCTGTACACTGTTCAACACACGGAAAACCAAATTTATTTATTCCTATTCTAATTTCGAATGCAATAATAAATCCATATTGTTGGTATCCAATGGGAATATATCCAATATGCCAATCTAAAAAAAAATCCCATTGTTTTACCACAAAAATCTTATTAACTTCCAGTGTTAGCTACAGGATATTTTTGCCAATTTCAAGTTGAAAAACAATGGCATATCAAAGAATCAATTTGCTGCACAAATAATAGGGGCCCACCCAACATCTTCCCGGACAAGCCTCCACTTTCTGTCATACAAAAAGATCCAAAAGAGTGGTATTCATTTCCTGCATGATTCTGCTGAACAGAGTTTTCCTACATTGGAAATTTGTGTTGTTAAACAAATATTATAGTTACTTTGCACAGGAAATTGAGAAAAGCACCAAACTTTTTAAATTCTGTTCTTTTTCTCTGTGAAAATTTAACCTCATATCTTGTTAAGAAGGGACTATACACAAAGATATATGGGTCAAAACAAAGTCTATTTAGTATTCTGGGTTTGAATCTTTAGAAAATGGAATCAAATTTGGTCATGCTCTTAGCCTGTAAAATTATATTAATTAAATAGTATTTTTTTCAAAGTAAAATTTCAAGAAAACTAGCACTTCCCATTTTATACTCCTATACCCTATTTGCGGTTTGCTTTAAAAAACGATCTTCTAAATCCTAGGACATACTACTTCTAATATCTACATTGGAATGGTTATAAGTTTTTGGATGAGAAATAGAAAAGTATTAAGCAATTTTCAGAGTGGATATATACATAGATGAAGCATGTTCAACAACATTAGATGATTGTTCACATGTCCTAACTAGAATGTTTGACACAAACAGTAGACTTTAAGCTACATATTGGAATAAAAATCTAGAATAAAGATCTAATTTTTTCAAGTAAGATTGGGAGTACAGTAAAATCTTGGTATAAAGAGACCTCATCACAAAGAGACATTACATCACAAGTTTCCTTCTAAAGCAGGGTAATTTTGATCATTCCAAGGACTTGATTATACCAGGTTTCAACTGTATATGTGATTGCATTCACAAAATGTACTACAGTAATATGGATAAGAGAATTTGAAAGAAACTTTGACAGATGATTCAAACTAAGAATAATACTGCTGTGTGTTGAAGGGTAAGAAAATGCAAGATAACTCTTTTTGGCTTTGCAGGGAAAATCACAACATACTATGCCTTCACAATATCATCTCTTTGAGCAGAAGGAACAAAGGATTTTGGACAAAGTAAACAACTTCATTCAAGTCTTCAGAATAGATTCATGGGCACAAAAGGAAGAAACTTTCCCATTCATTGTATGAAGCCTGATTGACATTTCTTAACAGAATAAGAGCGATGGAAATTTCTTTTGTGTGTATCTAGCTATTGTGAACATTCAAATGAAGTTAATTATTTTGTCCAAAGTTGTTTGTCCCTCCTGTTCACGATGCATATGCATTATCATTTTAATTATGATCAATTATCTTGATATCATGTCTTTACTATTCAAACTAAATGGGACCTGCAAGACACTTGCAATCAAATACTATTAACATTTAACTTGCAATAGGCAATAACGATGAATGATTCATGTTCTTTGTGTAACATAAAGTAAACTATGTCTATTTTGGAAAGATGGCATATTTGTAAAAAAAAAAACCCAACAAGCTGACAACAAAGACCAACTTTTACTAGGCACATACTTAAATCATACAGCATTTAAACTCGTATTTCATTGACCATTGGCAACAGGAAATATCATGTTTCATATTCTTTGTGTAATTTACAGCAAACAAAGTCTCTTTTGGAAAGGTGGAATATTTGGAAAAATTGACAACACATATCAAAATTATACTGGGCATTTACTTGCATCACATAACATCTAGACGAGCTAAGGAATTTACTTTATCTTTTTCAAAATAGAAATATTGCATGGTACCAGCCAAGCTCCTTTGACAAAAGTAACTTCATTTTTTAGCATCTTCAATGTAGCATTATTTGAAAGTACAATATACAATATGATTATACTGTGCAAGATACTACATAAATGTATGTGAAGTGAAAATGTTCTTAAAGTGTGTGAAGCTAATGATAAAGTACATATCACATTTATAAAGCCTAAAGAAATTGGGAGACAGGACTACAACAAACCTTAATGTGTGATCAAGAAAAAATATGAATTAGAATAAATGAAAACTGAGAGAATGCTAGTAATTAAAAATATTGAATTTGCAAACTACACGTCCCTCGTTTATAAACTTTGCATCCCAGTTCCCAAACTTCGCATCACTATTTGCAAACTTCATGGTTGACAATTTTAATGGGGCAGATGGCCTCTTGTTGCCTGTAGTTAGGGGATTCTGTATATGTATGCAGCGGTCTGTGACTGCGGTATAACACCTCCTTCAGTTCCGAGGTCCTGAGTAACAACCCAGTAAGGTGATGTGATGGCTGCAAATGAAGAGGTTCTGCAATGTGCCATATTTTGGCCAAGTCTTTAATAATAGCGTGTTGTTTTACTAAGACAAGAAATCCTTCAAGAATGACTGGTAACATTCCTTGATTGGTGGTCTTGCTTGTATTCAGCTAAAAAACTGTTATCAGTCATTCTTAAAGTTATTCTTGACGTCTTCTATAACCTTGGTGAAACACTGCCAAGATCCACTTTTTGGACAAGTGTAGATTATCAACATGAAAGGAATGATAAAATTAATTTTCTGGAAATTCATCCTTTTTAATTGACTGGTGTGAATTGGGTAATACCTTCACTAGAATCATTGTCATCATTGAATGAAAGCACATTAACATCAGAGTTGAGTTCCCTTTCTAAACCAAACAGAATTTTCAGATACCACAGGAACTATTATAACTATAGCTGCCAAAATAGACTCGGAAGTCTTTTGTAAATATCTTTCAATAACAAATTCACTCCTATCTTATTTTCTCTTACCTAACCTGACAAACATGATTAAGTAATAATTCTGTTGAACTACATCTTAATGCCTGTGTAAAGGTACCTAAATTAACCTTATAAACTAAATGGAGAAAAATAATGCACATATAAAGGATTAATCATGGCCAATCAACATTGGTAGCAAAAGAAAATGAGAACTTCAACAACTGCAGAGTATTATTCCAATTATGCATTTCAAATTTCTGAAACGACAAAAATTCTTGAATATCATTGATCACAATCAAAAGCTCATTGGAAAATAGTAATACACATAAAGAGTACAGTGCAGGACCATGCTGTCAAAAAAAAAGATTATTTGCGTTAGAATTGCTTAAAAATAGCAACACTTCTACAAAGAAAACCAATTTCAAACAGATTGCCATTGCCTGGATAAGTTGCCTTTGCTTCAAATTTGTTTTTTTTTCTGTATGTTGCCTGTATTTTACATTCATAATTTCATGCTTGCAAGTGCCTTTGGTTCTTTGGTGGAAAACTTCTGGCTTTACCAATTTGTGACCAAACAAGTTGATAAATATCTAAGATAAATCGATCTGGGTAACTAGATCAAAAGTTTTATAATGAAAGCAAAGCAAAACTTGAACATTTCATAAAAATCCTAAATTTGTATGAACGGATGAGACAATGCAACTAAAAATGTAAATCTTACACAGCATGGTCTTAGTCCTTCATCAATAAATATCTTACAAAAACAAGAACATCAATATTTGATCTCCAAAAGATATAATTTCATTTTATCTGTACAGATAGTATATTCATCATCAAATATATCTGCATTACAATAATCAATTTATCAATGTGAGCAAAGTGTGCCTGTTGTATGGCTCATATTATAAACTGATTTTCACATGAGCCAGCATAGACACATTTGTTTAAATTACATTTACGTGCCAATAATATTCTCATTGTGAGAAAAAATAATGCAAAACTCTAATTTCAATACTCAATTATCATATTCTGTGTCCTTAGAAAAGTACATGTACACTGTAGACCAATATCTGACTAATGCAACGATCAATGTGATGAATTTTGAGAGGAAAACTGAACCTAGCTTAGTTCATTCCTATCATAGTCCAATAGTTGAAAGTTGCACTGAAGTAGCCAAGAGATGGTGCACTGGCAAAAAGCAAACCTACGAAACCACGATCATACAGTAGTGATGAATTTCCTGATTTTAAATAACAACAGTCGCCAATCGGATTTGCCATGCCGGAAATAGAGTGCCATCCCGCACGGTGAATATGAGAAGAACTACTTTGGTTGACACATACTTCCTTCCCTATTCTCCGGAGCGTATATGGCAGCACTCATACGTGCCTTCATGAGAACCATATCTTGACTGCGATGGAGCTACTTTCAGGAAAGACAGGTGTTTGGGTGTATTCCTGAAAAAGTGAAGAGTTGCTATCCTTTGGTTCTTTGGTTATTCCCCAAACATGGAATTAAAAAAATTACTCTAAAATAGGGAACTTCAAGATTCCTCCTTTTCATCTACAGCGTAACTCTCTTGGTGATTGGATTCCGTTGATTGGAGAAAGACTACAGACTTCACCTACGTTTAGCTTAATATGGTGTTGCAGTTTCTGGTGAAGGATAGGTAACTTGAAAGTGCATGTGCTTTCTAAATCTACACATTTCGGCTTGATCTCGTCACAAGTCCGTATCAAAGCTAACTTGATTTTTTACAGTGTCCTTTGATTCTGCTGTCTTTGCTGCAGCAGGCGGGGGAGGAGGAGGGGGTAACATAGTCGGTCTTTGCACCGTCGCAGACTTGGGTTTGGTATTTGGTGAAGGAGGATTTGGCGATAGCAGCATTGAGCCGTCGGTGCTGTCTCGCCCCGACCCAGGACGTTCCTTTGTAGGACTAGGTACTGCTACGACAGGCTTATCAGGCTTGGTGGGTTTCTCCAGAACCACAGGTCGTTCCGCGGCAACCGGCTGCGGTCTCTCCGCAGCGACGGGAGGTTTATCGGCTGCAACAGGAGGCTTCTCAGCAGCAACTGTCGGCTTCTCCGCGAGCACCGGCTTTCCCGCGATGCTTGGCTTCTCGCTCTTTGGTGGCTTTCCCGCAATGGGCGGCTTATCTGGCGGTCGTTCGGGCTTGGTTATCGTGCCGTTCGTCTCTGCTGTGCGACTCTGTGTGCCCGCAGAATCGCTTGACCGTCTCGTTAACTCCGGGCTACTGTGATTGTTCTGAGCGTTTTGGTTTGCCTGGTGTGCACTCGGAGGTACAGAGTTCCTTTTTAGACTGTTTGTCGGGGAGGGGCTAGGGGAGACAGCCGGTGGGGGAGGGGCTTGGACTCTCTTCACTGACTTCCTAGGTAGAGTTGAGTTTCGTGAGGGTCTGCAGGGGAAAAGGAAAGACAAATATTAGAAGTTGCATAAGTCCAAATATCACAGACAATAAATATTTTATGAATATTATCCATAAGTTACATGTTCCACAAAGCCATCAAAATGCATGGTTTTTCACAAGGCAAGATACATATTAGATTTCAAAATGCTTTTAAAGAAATGGAAACAGATAAAACATATACACAGACAAGATTGGTAACAAAAGACAAAATCCAGACTTGAGGCACATATTTTTTTACTTTGTATCACAAAAAAATAACCGAATAAAAACACAGTTCGGATTTTTAATGAATCTGACAAATTTATAGAACAGTGTCCTGAAGCAGGAATAGAAGACACAATTGAACCAAAAGTCAGGCAAACTGACACCAAATGATAACATGGAAGCATATGAAAGTCAACATGAACATGATGACGACATAAAGGCACAGTGAAAGTAAAACAGAACTTGAAACAAAGTGAGCAAAAATGGATGCAGAATATTCAAAAGCATATGAACCATGAAAATATATGTTAGTGAATTAAAAAAAACCCCAAAAAACGCAAAACTACCAACTAGTATCAGACTCATCACAACGACGAGGTTCAACTTCTCTTAAATCAGATCCAGACGATTTAACAAAATTCCTACCAATCTTTGTCAGCTGCAGTGGTTTAACCCTCTTTGGCATGAGGATTTCAAATTAAAGTAATCACTACTATTGTCCTGAATGCTTACATAATACATTGGCAAAATGATGATGACTAGTAAAATATATGTATATAAATATATATTTCTTTCTATGCCAATTATATACTTTCCCAATTTCCATTATTTTCTTAAAATTACCTGTTACATTGTACATCTAACTACACTGCATAATTTGGGACGAACAATTTTATAATGAATGTTCTGTACATTTGAGCAAAATCAGACAATTCTTTTCCAGAGTTACAATTTTGGTTGGAGTAAAAACATTTACAAAGTTTACACTAATCCCTAACATAAAGTTCAACTTCATAACCTGCTCTTCACGTTTTATTTCATTCATCAGAAAAACAGTAGTTCCCTGGGTCGGATTCCACTTTAAAACCAACATAAAATGAACAGTGGAGGAGACAAAAAATCTTACTAGATGACAAAGTAATTTTAATTGTGAAAATATGATTCATATATCATAGCTACGTGTACAGCACATATGGGTGATTTTCAGTTTTTAAGAAACTTTAAAAACAATATCTTTTAATGCAAAAACAGCAATAATACACTAGAAACTATGTTGCATTTAGGCTTTTATATATTATAATTTCAGATGAATTTGATGTAACTATTTAACATAATGCAATCTACAACATGATGCACAATTTAAAAAAAATATGTATTACTACAAATACATTTCTAGCATAATGCATTTTGAACCTATTTTGTCTACTACGAATTTACGAAAAACCTATGACTACTACAACCTCAAAATGCACACTATATTTTGATGGAATTTATTGCAGTGAGACGAAAACAGAAGAAAAAATGCTCCTTAAAACACACAAACCCATTGAAAAAATTGCTAAATTATAAATGATGCATGTGTTTGTTGGAAAATCAACCAGAATTTTACACCTTGAAATATACATGAAACAAATGATCATAAATTGGGAGCAAATAGATGAGAAGATATAAAAACAAAATTGAGATCGGCATCAAGTTAGAGGAGGAGGGGTAATAGGTGAATGAAGGTGATTATAAGAAAGAGAAAGGTGGAGAGAGGTGGAGATAAAGAGACGATAAGGAAGAATATGAGTTCCTATCAAGTGACTGTGTAGTGAAAACAAAATCGAGAAGGGCAGTTAATGGGTGGGCTGGGTGGAAGAAGTTAAACAATTAAATTGGTGAGAAATCAACCTTAGTAATCCATTGAAATGATTTTTGTGTTGGGTAGATAAATAATTGAATAATTCTTGCCTTATCCCAACATGGATAAACACTGGTTGACAGTGCTTTACCGAGAAGCTGAGAAAAAATCTCGAGCATTCTCGGGTAGGAATCGAACCCACGATCTCCTGATGACTAGACAGGTGTCTTACCACTAGACCAGCAGTACCTGCTGCTATAACACGAATCGAGCCCGCCACTTCCATCGGCTCTCGGTGGTCTAGTGGTAAGACACCTGTCTAGTCATAAGGAGATCGTGGGTTTGATTCCTACCCGAGAATGCCCAAGATTTTTTTCTCAGCTTCTCGGTAAAGCACTGTCAATCAGTGTTTATCCATGTTGGGATAAGGCAAGAATTATTCAATTACTTAGTAATCAAATTTCTACACACAGAAAACAAATTAATGTTTAAGGAATATTGCGCAGATGTCTTGTCAAACTTTGAAATATTTTAAATTCAAATTCTATCAAATGATTAGCAACTAAATCTATACTAGATCGTATAAAAAGAAAGTGCGAATTGCAGCTGGTAAACAGCAGTGCTTTGCTTGTATACTTGGAAACTTTTATCATGTGAAAGATTCTAGCTGCCTTTCAGACATTTAATCCCTTTTTGCACATCTTAACATATCATTTAATGACTTCAAGGGGGTATATCTATCAAACGGATCTGCATTACTCACACAAAAGAACACTCTTAAAATTAAAATGTTGAATTAATATTTAAAGGGCTGGAGGAGTTACAACCTTTACAAATGGTAAATTTACATTTGAATATGTTTGATCTTACTTGTCAGAATTTTAGATTTACCATTCTGAAAAAGGTTTCCACTCCTTGAACATTTTAAAGGCTAATTGAACACCCGAGCTTGTAAGGGTGCATGAAAGCACAAAAACACCTTTGCAAATTTGCCAAGAACTAAGTTGCGCTTTCACCCATTGACTACTGAAAAAGTTGTAATTCCCACCAGGTTTGTATATATACAGAGTTGCCAACCATCTGAAATTGTATTGGCTGCCTTTTCCTATGAATCCAAGACTTTTAATGAAAGGTGAATAGCTGAATGTATGGTTATTGCTGTGATGTTTACTCTCACTATGTTTGGCTGTTGCTCTATTCACATTTCAATTTTGGCCTTGTGCATATTCCAGAACGGTTGACATCTCTGTATACAGTGATGCCCCTGTGACATTTAGGATTAAAGGGAATTCAGTTGGGGAGGAGGGAGGGGTAGGGAGGGGTAGGGGTACCAAGAGTTTGGAGAGGAAAAGAGTCAAATTCATTGGAAAAGCTCACATTTTCGCCCATTTATCTTGTTTTTTTTTCCTATTGCCTTTATTGTTGGCAAGTTCTTATCCCAGAATCTACATGTAGCTCTCATTGATCAATGACTCACAGAATACATAGAAATAAAAATCAATAACATCTATGATTTAATTGGTTACTGCAGAAATATATCTTTCCTGCTTTCATGGGCAATGTGCATGAGAACCAATATTGTAACCTACCTTCCTCCACATATAGTAGAAGGAAGGAAATGGAGAGGAAAAGTTGGGAAAGAGAAAGGGGATGAGAACTGGAAGAGAAAAATAGGGAGAGATAATCCCAATAATAATCTCAATGGGACAAAATAGGAGAAGAGAGAAATAGAGAGATTGTGGCAGCAAGAAGATGCAAAATAATGAAAATAGATTATAAAATGAGAATGACATGAAAATGTGTACAAAGTTAGAGAGTGTGAAATGAGGAAATTTATAGCGATCACAAAAAAATTGGAGAGGGAGGGAGAGAGAGAGAGAGAATGAGAGAAGTAAGAAGAAAAAGAGGGTGGGGAGAGAGGGAGAAAAGGAGTTAGATAGAGAGAGAGAGGGGGGGGGGGAGCAGAACAAGCAAGAAGGTAAAACAAGCAAGAAGGCAAATAATAGGAAAGCGCTAAAAAGAAGATCTTTATAGATACAAAAAAGACACAAGAAACAAAGATGTGACCAAAGTCAGAAATGAAAACAAAAATATGAATCAAAATGGAATGATACAAAATTAGAAAAAGTTGAGCATGAGACAGAAGTTGGAGATTAAGAAATATGTGTTTGTTGATTGCTGGTGAGATGTTGAGTGCTATGTTTTGCCATCCACTGCCCTTAAATGATGCAAAATTCATGATGCATGATATATTCGCCAGAATTATAACGCTTGATGGAGGGAGACATTTATTTTGTCAAATTTCCTTTTCTGTGCCCAAATCTGGAAAGTCTAATTTCTATATCTATTTTGCTTGTGAATACTAAAAGGATATCTATAAATACTTTACTCTTATATTCTATTCTCAACTATCATCATCTTATTTTCCTATTAACTTATAAATTTTTATTGCTATGATTTAAAACGTAGAATACAACTCAATTTTCCCTACCTGCTCCATAACTTGTGTATACAAAGACGCAAGACGAAATGATTGTTCATATAATCTATCAGCACATTTCTAGATTGTTTTCGTTATTGTCATGAAATATTATTTGAAATATGATCATATCAGGTTTTGAATCGTCATAAAAGCTGTATCAATGCAAATCATTTTAAAACAATCAAACCCACATGGCACATGAAGCATATTTAAATAAGGAAAAATAAATCCACTGAAAATGAGTAAAATAGCTAGCTTATCGAGAAAACAAAGATGGCATGAATACCTTTTCCTTTTTTGAGAGCAAAATGACAATAATTTGGCTGAAGATTCTTTCTTAAGACTGAACAATATATGTAGCAAATTGTGAAAATAAACTTAATGCTAGCTTCATGACATTGTTTTGTGAGTTTTTCTTTCCAGTTCGATAATTTTACTGCCAGCATAAATGATATGATATGATCGCATCTTCGCATATGATTCTTAATGCCACCTCACACTTCACGACTTTTGGTCTTGCGATCTTACAACCAATTTTTCCAAATACTGAATCATGCTATAATACATTGCTTCACGGCGAGGTACCTGCTACTTGAAACTTAACCAATATTCAAGTATCAAGTAGCTCCTTTATCAAGTTTTGAGTATCAAGAACCTCGCCTAGAGACGATATCTTATAGCTTGTTTCAGTATTTGCAAAATTGGTTGTACGGTCATAAGACTAACAGTTGTATATTTTGGGGACATAAGTCCCAGTCACACATAAGCCCGGCTGAACACAACTCCTTTTTCAGAGACAGTTACCTGTTAACTGAATAAAGATTCGCATTGAATTGTGTTCAATCTGGGCTTCTATGTGACTGGAGCCTTACTTCTGAGCCAATGAGCAGGTAGGGAAAATCTATTTCAATTTTCTTGAACTACCAAAATTTGTTCGTTTCTATGGCAACATACAAAAGAAATAATGCACGGTATAATACCTAGCTAGAGGCATGCTGCATGCATCGACAAGAGGCACTACGGAGGGGGTGTCCTAGAGAGAGAGAGTTTTGGGTGGTGGGCGAGGGGGTGGGTAGACAGGACTCTTTGGGCTGGTGTTGGTGGTGGTGGTGGTGGGGGACTGGTTGTGGTAGTAGTCACCCTTGGGGGGTACTGGTGGTGGCGGTGGTAGTGGTGCTCGCCGCTTGGTGAAGTTGACTGCGACGTGACTGCCGGGGCTTCGGCTATTGGTTGGGAGGGGGGGGGGGGGGGGGTGTGGGGTCCGAGGTGGAGGTAGAGTGCAGGGTTAAGTCGAAGGGGTTTTATTTTTCATGCAAGAGGGTTATAATTGAAATGCAGCCGAAAAATAAATTGGGGTCATAAGAAAGGGGTGCAAAATTGTGAAATATAAAGCGTAATTGGTGATGACGTACATGCATGATATGCATGGAATATGGTGAAGAGAGAGAGGGGGTCGAGAGAGAAACAAAGAGAGAAACACAGGACGAAAGAGAGAGAAGGTGGAAGAGAAAGAGGCAAAGAGGGAGAGAAGGAGATGAAGGAGAGGATAAAGTAGGAGCAACAGCACAAGAGGATAAGCAGGTGAGAATGGAGGAGGTGCAGGGTGGAAACAGAGAGAGAGAGAAATAGAGAGGGGAGAAGGGAGAAGAAGGGAGGAGAAAGAGGCAAGGAGGGCGGAGGAGATGAAGAAGAAGGATGGAGAAAGAGCAAGGATACAAGAGAGGAAGCAGATGGGAAGGAAGGAGGTGCAGGAGGTACAGAGAGAGAGAGAGAGAGAGAGATAGAGAATGGGAGGATGGTGGCATAAGAAACCAAAGCAAATGAGGGAAAGAGGAAGAGAATGATATAGAAAGAAGGAGAGATAGAGACAGAGAGAGAGAGAGATAGAGAGACGGGGAGAGATAGAGAGACGGGGAGGGATCGGGAGAGGAGGGATGGCCAAATGCAAGTAAGCAGAAAAGAGATAAGCATTTACACGTACAGGCACTCATCCATTGAGAAGTTAGATGAAATTGCAGAAAAGGAAAATGAAAATTAGAAAGATGACAATGAATGAAACAAAGAAACAAAACAAGGACAGAGAACCAAAGCAAAGATACCAATAGAAATCAGAGAAAATAAAAGTATTTCACCAATTCAAGAGGGGGTTAAAGAAAGGTGTCGACCAGATAAAAGCCACGTGCATCGGACATAAGTGGGGTGGGACGGGGGAGGGGTCGGAGCAAACAAAAAGAGAGGGGGAAAAGAGGAATAGTCGGAACATAAGTGACTAAAATAAAAACAAGTGGTCATAAATATCCATCATTCCACTTCATATAAACAAAATCTGTAAAACTAAAATGGCTGGCACCATGTCCATTAATCAAAATAAGAACAAAATTCTAATCTAAACTAGGTGAAAGCACAAAATAGTGGACTATATTTTGCTATGTGTCCTTTCTTCTTTTCATTTTACTGTCTTTTTTTCTGAATAAAGTGATCAATCTAGATTCTCAGACTTTATTATCTAGATGATATAGTATCATATGTATACTCCAGTATCAAACCACATTGCAATATCACTGCTGCTCATCACTGATTCTTTAGCTGAAATCTTACCACTGCAATATAAGGAAAATTTTAAATAATTCACAGCAGTATCTAGCTTTCATATAAAAAAATTAATATACAAAATGCGTTTACAGCATCTAAAAATTAAGAAAAACATGAGTACAGAGCTGCATTATTAAATTACGCAAGAAACTTGCTAACTTATAAATTTCTTGATGACCTTAACTACTTTTTGCAATGTTCTCAAATAAATTACCTTGGTCAATATTCCTAGTGAAATTAAACACTAAAAATGTTCTGTATAATTGTGCATATTCCTAATTCTACATATATCATTTGTATGATGTGAGTTAATGGGTGCGTAATGAATGATTAAGTTGAAGTAACAATATAAATAGAAGTTAAAATGATGGAAATATATGAAGTGAAATGTCAGATAACCATAAAACACAGAACTATAAAATAAATAAGCAATAGATAGAATACTAAGAAGGTAACTAATTTGAAAGTGGGAAATTGTCAATATAACAATAAAAAATAATTGTGAGAATATATCCTTCTTATTATCTAAGAATCAAATATGTACATCTTCTAAATTCTTCGATTCAGCAATGATGTATTGATTCCCTTAGCTCTAATAATTCAGAAGGCATAATATTGACATTATCTCATCACATCATTTTCTAATGAAAGACAAAACAGTGTTTGGTCTGTAAAATTTATTTGCCTATAATCATCTAATAAACACATGAATTTTGAATGGCAAAATTTTATCTGTTATTGCAAGAACAGAGTGACAATTTTATTATTTCTGCAATCATATTTCAATTTGATGGCTAAAACAATTGAAGCATCTCTGACATAATTGGGTGGGAGGGGGGGAATTCATCAAATTTTACACAGCGACAAGCCGTCGTTTGCCAACAATCACTATAGCTTCAGTCAGGTATCGTGATCCAATCAATTCAAGAGCCTTGAAATTCAAGCCATACTGGTATCAGATTTTAAATAATTTTTAATCAAATTTATCATCTTTTGAGTTAGAGAAAGAGGTAAGAAGTAACAAGTTATTTCAGAGCACGTTATAACTTAGGGAAAAGGAAAGAAGAATACATACTTCATCACACACAAATGTTAAAAGCACACAAGGATAAAACATGTATACAGGTACACACAACAATTATTAGGGCAAAACTTTGATACAAACTTGAAAATTAAGGTTAATCAGAATTGAAGTTCAACTCAAATGGCTTAAAAAACATTGTGTAAATTAATGAAAGAAAAAGAAAATTAAACCTAAATCGTGACAAACCTATCTATCAATCCAGTGAACAGAAATTTGGTGAATTTGAAGGCACAGTTTGACAATGAATGCAGATCAACATTGATATTTTGAACTTAATTTCTGTTTCAAGGCTCATGATTCATATAAGCTCGTTTTCATGAAGTAAATGTTTTCCAAGAGACTCATTTGTAAAGAATAGTAGTTTTTGCAAACAAATCAAATTAATGATGAATGTACAACTCGTATTCTTAAAAATCACTGAATACACAGTAACAGTGTAACTTTTGTTTGTGCACTGTAACATATTTTTTCCAAATAAATCCACTGGACTTATTAGAAATATTGACATTTTGGTTTGGTTACTATTAACAAATCATCTCAGTTCCAATACAATCATCATAATCTCTGCCTTCAACAATATAAGAACTATTCTATATCACATGCATATGACAATAAAACATAAAAACATTCTGCTACTCATGACAAGTACATGTACAGGCAAATGAAGAACAGCAATTGATCACGCATATTTAGTGACATGAATGAAATAGAATATTTATGTGCGATATTCAGTTTGTATACATGTACATGTATGTCATAAATATTCAGTGATGGGTTAGATCATGAATATTCAATGTTTGTAAAAATCAGGAATATTCAGCGCATAGAAGTTCATGCATATTCAATGATTGTAACATCCTGAATATTCAGTCTATACAGCTATGCATCTTCAGTGGTTGCAAGATCATGAATATTCAGCGCATATATACAATCATGCACATTCAGTGATACATGTATCTATGCATATTCAGTTATATCTAAAAATCATGCATATTCAGTGACATCTAAATACTATGCATATTCAGTGTGCTTAGGATCATGCATATTATATTGGGTGAGAATGTTAATGAAACCCTGTCATGCTTACTTCTCAGCCGGTGGCGGAGGCCCGATGCCGTCTATGGTGACCAGAGGTGCCGTCTGAGATGGTGGTGGTGGGGTGCCCGTAGGGGGATTGGGCGGGGGGCCCGGGGGCGGACCAGGAGGGGGTCCCAGGGGAGGATGTGATGAAGGGATGGAATGGGTGGTGGTGGCGTTGGAGGGGGTTATCGATGGAGGCGTGGTACTGTCGGGGCTCTTCACGTTTAACGAGTTGGAGTCTGGTATCGAGTTGACTTTTGGCGAGGGTGTCGGTGGCAACGGAACCAGGAAATCCATTTCTGTTGGAAGGGGGTTATATATTACATGTACATGATTTCAGGGTGTTTTATCAACCCTCAGCCTTAACAGGTATGCTTTTGTCCTTCCCCCAATTAAAAGGAGATCATGCACTTTTGTTGCATGAAATTTTCTTAGCTTGGTGTAAAAAAACTCTTCAGTGATGTTTCCTTTGGATGTCAGTGTTTCTGAAGTGAAAATTACCCAATCATATAATTGGAATGAAAATTTACTGGTGGTTTTCTGTGTTTAAGTATTGGTGTAGTGTAGTGAGCTCTGACCACATGTGTGCATATACTATCACTACGATTATATTGTCAGATCCAGTTTTATAGATCATAGTGCATTCAAAGTTTCTACAATATTTGTGAGATGTGTTATCAGATTTCCATGAAACTACACATTTCTCACTCTAAAGGGAGCATTCTAGGGAGGCACTTACAACTGACTACAATGATTGTTGTATCGGAACATAATGTCTCCTGGGTGAAGTGCGAACTAATGTGGATGAATTTAATGCCAACAGAAATGAACATCAACATGATATTTAAAGAAACTCAAGACAAGAAATCTGTAGCATGTTTTAAGATTTTGATATTACAATGGACTAGATGTCCACGTTTAAAAAACATAGGAATATGATATCCAGAAGATTGATTTTAGAATTTGTAATTTGCGACAGACCATTGGGGAAGAATGTGCTTTGATCACACATTGTACAACCCTACAAAAATTAAATGAATAAAATAAAACACTAGTGATTCAATGCAACAAGACTCCATTGGCTAACATCTGGATATGAATTGCACCATATGCCTAATCTCTCCTATGCAGCAACAAATATAAATAGTTTATTCTACTGATTACAAAAAAAAAAAAAAAATGCACACAAGCAGTCAGAGTCACTATGTGATTGTTGTTGTTCTGATGTAGTCTTTCATGTGCATATATATGTGTGGGAATATTTGACTTAATATGTGACGGAATACTGTACCACTGACTCTACCATGTTCCAGAAAGGAATTTAAATGTGGAGAAAATACCAAAATTATTCTGAACTAAATTTACCATCTACATGAATTGATTGGTATGATGATTGTAAAATTAAACAGATTACAAATTAATAATTTCCCAACTTAAAATCCTGAAAACAATAAACTACTAAACCCATGATCTTATGAAAAGTAATTGAAGTCCCGAATGTGTAATACCATGTTCTACAAACACAAGATATTTGCATGAAACAATTTCATTGAAAAACACATTGAATCAAGTGTTAGATTAGTTTCAATAATTTGTCAGAGCACTTGATACTATGTCAGGGATTCTTTTTGTTTTCATGCAACAATCCTGTGTTTGTTTGATCATTCCCAAACCATTTATGATATCATTCATCAAATATAGGAATCATATTATATTTTCAGGGAAAAGGATAGATCTTCTATGACATGGAAATCAGAATCCATGCTATCATGATATATTGCAGTCAATAGAAGGTGTTTAAAGTCATTTCAATATAGATTGTTACGATCCATTATTATATTTTATACCTGTACAAGGGCAAAATATGTTAATCATGCTTGAGAAATGATGCATTGTACAAGGCATAATTTGCTAAAAGGTACAATAAAATGATGAGTTGTCTAGCTGGATTGAATATCAACATATTAGGTGTTTGGTGGCAGTATCATTGTCCAGTAAAAGGCTTATTATGAACATATCATCCTTATTCTACAATAATTTTTTTTTATTGTTTGCAATAATTAATTTTTCAAGACAATATGTCATTTTGAAATAAAATATTCTTATTTTTTCTAAAGAATGACAATCAGACAATCATTCCATTTTTGCAATGAATGTATTTTATATATGTTGAGAAAAGTTAAAGGCAGTTAGAGTTTCCTTTTTTTCTAAATCTGTAATCATTATTGGATGAATAAGATAATGGGCTTTGCTCTAGTCATAATCTGAAAAATTTAATTGAAAAATGATAAGGCGGGAAAATTAATCAGACACATTCCTCATTAAATTATCATTAGAACACTCTACACCTTTCAAAAGTATCCTAAAATAAATGAAATAAATGAATCACTAACTTCAATTTCGCTTGGTAATCAATTTTACAACCAAGTTCCTTTCTTAGCATGATAACCAATGCATCATTTCTTCATACACATGTATTGATAGATTACAATAGATGAGCTATTTCGGAACATGATTTTCATCGCAATACAATAGACAGAGATGCCAACCATTCTGTAAATGCATGAGATCAAAATTATAATGTGAATAACACAACAGCTGAACAAAAGTGAGAGAAACTGGACAACAATGAGTAGAATCTCAGTCGCTCACTTGTGAATAAAGCATTGAATTCATTGAAAAATACACCTCATGTATATTCCGGAGTGGTTGGCAACCCAGCAGTATATCTATAATAGAAACCATTCTAATAGATAGAAAGTGAAAATCGATCAGCATCCGATCAATCAAAATGCAAGAGATAAAAACATCATGAACAGGAAAGCGACCCATTATTATCAATTAAGGCAGTTTCTGAGCAATCGGGGAAGGAGAGAAATGAATATTAATTTGTCAAAATGGTCTCCTATTGCACACATTTGACCATATTTGGTGCTGAGGTAAATTTGTGATGAGGGGGAAGATTTCTACATTCTCATGTGTGCATTATATATGTGCTCTTATCTATATATGCAATCCCAAACATTTCCCTTGTGCTGAAGCTTCCTAAATGAAAGATTTATATAGTGCCTAGAGAAACAGGAGGAGGAAACAAGTTCTAAAATTTCATGAAAGAAAATGGGAAATCCCGCAAACAAGGGCATATATATTTATGGGGTGGTGCTCAAAATCAACTGCAAATCAACTGCAACTTTGCAAATTGTAACGCGCATTTTCATTCGCGCAAGGTATGCACATTTAACAAGATGCGCATGAAGCAATGATTTTGATTGGCGCATTCCGATTAACTGCAACTTGCGATCGATTGCAAGTTATGAGCAACACCCCCATAGAGGTATATTGTGTAGTTGGATAATATTTTCCTCCATCATTGGTTGTGGAGATTTGATTACATGGGTTGTCATGGTAACGGAATGCTTACCACCGGGAAAGAACCATTCTGCATGGGTGATGAAGGATTCCACAATGCCTGGAGCTGCTCCTATTGATGTCCTGTTTTCAAATAAGATGGAGGAGGAATAATTCTTGAGATCCTGTCAAATGTTATGTAAAGAATCTCTATTCTTTTGTTTTAACAAAGTACCATGAGTATATTGAAGATGAATAAAGATGCTCTATAACTGCACGGATTATCATTATTAGTATTCATCTTCATCATCTTCATCATCTTCATCATCATCATCATCATCATCATCATCATCATCATCATCATCA
>BQKZ01000471.1:81132-95046 GCA_036244855.1 Temnopleurus reevesii | reverse complement strand
GCTTAAAACTCTCATATAGATAATAATAATCTTTATTAACATTTCTTACCCCAGATCATCTTTTTCTGACCAGAGCACGTTTGATGCTATAACAAGAGACAGGTTGGACACATTTTGTGATCGACATTTCTTACCCTAAATCATCCTTTTCTGACCACAGCATGTTTGGTGCTATAACGAGAGACAGGTTGGACGCATTCATTTTGTTCTTATCGCTCTCATCAGCTACAAGCTTCAAGAAGCGACAAAGGTACCTGGAGAAGAATGAGGAAATGTTTTATATTTCTGTTATAAAGGGAAATAGCTAAGAACAAGTGCAAAATAGTATTAGTAGGGAGGCATGATTTCATCCCTATGAGCGCGAGCCCACACTCTGTATGCATGTTGCCCCATGACAACCGCAAACAGCCCGTATTGCAGACTTTGGTAGTGTCACCTAAATTTGAAGGCCAATTACATCTTATCTGCTTATTCTATGGGGGTGTTGTACAAAATTTGCAGTTGATCGCAAGTTGCAGTTGATCGGAACGTGCCAATTAAAATCATTAATTCATGCACCTCTTGTTAAATGTGCATACAGCACGCGCATGAACATTTGCAAAGTTGCAGTTGATTTGCAGTTGATTTTGAACAACATCCCCTATGACTCAGCAGTACATGTTACAAAAAGGGCAGTCTTTCATTTTATAAAATTGAAATTATTTTTTTGGGGTAGTCCTCTATAAAAACCAACCTAATTTGCAACTCCTTTATAAGCTGGGCTTCTGTAGAAACCTGTTAAAATTAAAAGGGTTAATGATGGAATTCCAGAAGCATGATTTAGCAGAAATATGAACATTAAAATGAGGCGAGAAGTTATGCACCATAATTAACCTGTGGTTGACTATCTAGATTAAAGGAAATTGTGAATTTGGAGTAGGATGTAAATTCTCTGACGGATATAAAATATATAATATCCTGTTCCATAATCAATGTTGTACTTAACAACAGATAATATGAGAAAGTGAAACATTCTAAAATGGCAAACAACAAATCTTTGATATTATTGTCCAGACAAATATGTAACGATGCCGTGATCCTGCCCAGACTTTTGTGGTGGTTTTACTTTAATGAATTTCGCGGCCTTGTTCTTGTGCAAATTTCCACTCTGTATGATGCTCATTGACGTGTGTACAAACAGTACAAACACTGTCAAAAGCATGAAGATTACAATAGGTCAATGTGTCGAGCTGGTCCAAAATTGTGAAGATATCTGCATGCTAATATATTGGCTTATTCAGAATATGGCAGTTTTTTAGTTACAACTGACCAAAACACAGAGGAGAATCTGAGGGAAATGATTAGTCACAAATTATTTTTTACATTGCATCTGATCGGAATCACTTGTCATAATGAGGAATACTTACTTTAAATTATCGAAGTTGCACTTGGGGAGTCGGTTGACTACCTTCTTTAATGCTTCTCTCTTCTGGTTGCCATCCTTAATACTAAGAACAAAACATAAGCAAAGAAGATTAGAATAAATATAATAGAAATAAAGATATTCATGCCTTATATAGCACATAGCATATAGCCATGGCATGTCCTTGTCATGGTCAAATCAGTTATTCAATTTAAGTTAACAATGTAGTAATGGTATTAGTAGTGTTAATAGTAGTAGTAGTCATTATGATAATAATAGGAATAGTATATATAATTTGTAATTTATTTAGTATGATAATGTTAAGAAACTTTGTAAAGCACTTAGAGAAAATTTTATTAAGCGCTATATAAATACAGACTTATTATTATCATTAAAAAGTTAAAAAGCGATTGCTCTATTAAAGTTGTCTTATGAATATGGCACTCAATAATGTAATCCAGTTGTTTCTCAAAGTCAATATTAACTTTAGAAACAACTTGGTGAAACATCATTCCGCTGGAGTCGTTGCTAATGATGTTGATAAACAACAAGGATCAGTGTACAGACAAATCTCAATTCATTTTGTGAGAGAACTATATCATATGTGATTTCTTTTTCTTCCTGATACATTCAGGTTACACACGCGTAATTATAGTCGAATCACTTTCACGGATGAAAAATAGACCCCTAGGCAACCCATAGAAGTTCAGCTATTATGGATTAATGTTCATAGATGTGAATGAGTGATTATTTAATTGTGGATATTAGTTAATGAATATATGATCTTTCTTTATCAAAAGGGGGATCCCAAATTTTTCAATTTCTGGAACTACTTAACACCGCTAAAGATTCATTTACCTCATTAGGGGAATGGAGTTTATTGATGCACGACATGTTGCTATGTTAGGGGTAATTGCTCAAAAATTAGCTGGTCAAGAGGTAGTTTTGAATGCAGAATGAGAAAGTCCATAAAATTTCCTTTCCATTGCTATCAAGCTCTTGTCGACCTAATCTACAGCTGATTTTATATGATTTTTTTCAGAAGGCCTAACAGCCCACGGGTCTATGGAGAAATAATTACGCGTGTGTACCCTTCAGAATAAGTTATGGGAGCCATCTTACCTGCCGGCATCTATGAAGTCTTGATAGTGGTCAAAGGTCAACAGAGGGGCTGGAAGTTCTCTCAAATACAGTTTTAGTACAGCTGATAAAAAGGTGAAAAATATATATTAAATTATTGCAAGTAGTAATGTTCAGTAGCATGCAAAAGCTATCATTACGTGGAAGAGTTGTGGTGTAGCAGACAAGACTCGCGCTTTTCAACCAGAGGGTCGCGGATCAAGTCCCACCAATAGACAAGTTTTTATCTCCTTCGGCAAGATATTCAAACACACTGTACCACCCTCAACCCAGGTGAAGTGAATGGGTACCTGGCAGGATTATTCATTCCTTGAAATGCCTTGGAACAAAGGTGGCAATGGCTAAAGCCAGGGTAATAATAATTAAAAAGTGCCATGCGCACTCTGCTGAATGGATATGTGTGCTTTGTAAATTGCAAGTATTATAAATCATCATTATCATCATCGAGTTGGAGCAGTTATTGGCCTCAGAATATTTAATCTATTCATCTCCTTGGCACATCACATGTTTTATACTTTATATTGAGTACAGTATTTATTTCCAGCTGGCATGATCAGGTCCACAGTTTACACCGTTTCTTAAAATTTTGATTTGTAAAATTTGATTTGTAAAATATTATTTTTTTTATCCTTTTCATCTTTGAAACGCAAAAGTGACAAATGAAAGTATTACATGTACCTCAAATTTACTTTCAGATTTATTCTCCCTTCCTTTCTTTCTGTTTCACATTTCTATTTGCTCTATCTTTCTTTCATTTCCCTTTTTATGTCTCTCTATCTGTTCTTTGGTTCTGTAACTAATGGAGAGGAAAGCTGATGCACAAGGACTTCCCTTTCATATCAACTTTACAATGAATATATTACCACAGGACATTAATAAACAATAGAAGTAACAAATCAAGTGCTTGTTGCATTGATATCAATTTGGAAGGTTCCTTATTTCTTAATTTTAAATCTTTTATGTGTTGTTCTATATGGTCATTTTGACAAATAAAATTTACCTCATTCTAGTTCTGAAAACTCATGTGAATACAAAACATATAAATGTGCTAATCAGCTATATACCAGACACAAAGGACAAATCTGTATTAAGTCGTAGATGCAATCTTCAGACTGCTCATACTATTCCGACTTCTTTATGACTCCAAGCCGATTTCATGTTTTTCCTTCTATTGCATTATGCAATTTCCTCGATTTTTCTAGTAATGTGAGTATTCAGAACCTCAATGAAATATTTTCAATTCGTTCAAATACTCCTGAGAGATACAATAATGTACTTTCTTACAAAAAAAAACTGATTGTAAGCTGGTCGTAAGGTGTGTGGGGCGCTTATTAGTAGTAATACTCACCTGCTATGGAATGCTCTTGGAATACAAAGTCCGACAGATCCAGTTCAATGCCTGCATCAAACGCAGACTAGGAAGGAAGGAACAAGAAAATACGAGTTGAATTATTCTTAGATTCGAGGTGACTCCCTTAAAAAAAAAGGTAAATCCCTTCAAAAATTTGTTTTACTTCATGAGAGATGTGATATGGAATGCTCTTGGAATACAAAGTCCGACAAATCCAGTTCAATGCCTGCATCAAACGCAGACTAGGAAGGAAGGAACAAGAAAATATATTAAGTTTGAAGTTCACCCTTTCAAATTTGTTTTATTTCATGAGAGATGCAATATCTAAAGTTCTTCAAATATAAAGTCCGAATAAGCCAGTTCAATGCCTGCATCAAACATAGACTAGGAAGGAAGGAACAAGAAAATATACATTGAATTATTCTTAGATTTGAGGTAGATCCCTTAAAAAAAAATGTAAATCCCTTAAAAAATTTGTTATATGAGAAATGTGACAAATTTCTTGGAAAACAAGAGGAAGAAAGAGGAAGGAAGAAACATGAAAATATAAGGTAAGTTTGAGGTGAAACTTTCAAAACTTATTTTTATTTCTTGAGAGATGCGATATTGAAAGTTCTTGGAATACAAAGTCTGAAAAATCCAGTTCAAGGCCTGTATCAAACTCAGACTAGGTATGATGGAACAAGAAAGTAACAGTTAGTAAGTGTAAGTTCGATCCCTTCTAACCTTGTTTATTGCATGAAAGGAATACTATATCCTGATATTAATGCCTGTATTGAATGAAGACTAGGAAAAAAGGAACAGGAAAATTTAACTTTTATCTATTTTTAAGCCTCAGGTGAACCCCTTAAACACTTCATGAGATATGTAATATTTTAAGTTCTTGGAATACAAAGTTTGACAGATCCAGTTGAATGCCTGCATCAAACGCAGACTAGGAAGGAAGGAACAAGAAAATATTAGTTGAACTACTCTTAAGTTTGAGGTGAATCCCTGCACTACTTGTTTTATTTCATGTGAGAAGTGCTGCAAACCATAAAATGCTCTTTAAAACCCTTAACTTCAATGTGAGCATTTCTTTTCATATCTCCGACTGACTTCCACCGATGCTATACAGCAACTCTAGGCTGATATCCAATTCCAAGTGTCACAAGGCCAAGAACCTATTTGGAATCAGCAACCTCCCTAATTCAGGTACAGAATTCCTCTATAACCAAGCAATCCCAATATGACCAATTTGCATGTATACCTTGAGTTAATTCATCTTGGACTGGCTCCCGCCAAACCTAAACAACCCCTCCTGGTCGATACCAAGTTCCAAGAGCCACTGGGTCAGGACCTCAATGGGCTTTGCAATCTTATGACCCTGAAGTCTAAGATGTTCTTCCAGTACAGAATTCCCCTCTAACTGAATAGAATTTATTTGTGGACCCACCTTGAGTAATTTCATCTTGGACTGACTCCCACCGAGCCTAAACAGCCCCTCCTGGTCTATACCCAGTTCCAAGAGCCACTGGGCCAGGACCTCAATGGGTTCTGCAATCTCCCTGCCCTGAAGTCTGAGATGTTCTTCAAGGTCGGTCCCAAACGTGGGCTTGTGTTGGTCCTGGTCTAGAGTGTTCTTCATCTTTGGGACCATGTTCTCTAGTCTGGCCAAGGCATTACGATGGTACTGGGCCTGGGCTGCTACCATCTGGGGGTAGGGCAAGAATAACACAAATATTATATCATAAAATCATACTCTATACCACAATATTCCTGACATAACCACAAAACATAATTCTTATATTACAGCTTTGTGGTCTAGAATATTTTTTTTTTAAATTTGCACTGTATTTCTAAAAGAAAATTGAACTTACCTATTTCTTATTTCTCAAAACAAGGAGATAAAGAATAATGCTTGGCAGTTCTATATCCAAATAGAAAATCTTGTAAAATAATTCACCAAAATTGTGTCTGAAAAATACCAAAATGCCAATATGTATTAGGTCAAAACTAAAATGTGAATAACATGAGAGCTGAACAAGAGCAAGAGAAGCATGACCACAATGACTGTACTTTCAGTGATTCACTTGTGATGAAAGTCATGAAATCATATGAAAACACACTTCAGATATATTCTGGAATGGTTAGCATAGCAGTTCAAACTCCTGGAAAAAATCTTGTTAAAGAATTCACCAAACAAATTTTCTCTCTACATTGTATAGAGAAAAGGCCCAAATTCTATCATACTTACGTCCATTAAACTCCTAGAAAGAAGGTTCTCTTTAGACAGAAGATTCAGCATGTCTGTGACGAGTGCATCCTGGATAGAGAGATAACATGACCAAAAGAAAATTATGATGAAAAATGTTTAAGTTTAGGAAGAATAATGTTAATATGTATGTCGGAGCCCCCCTCCCCAAATATTTGCTAGGGGCTGTACATAAAACAATCCTCATAAACATCCAATGACATGAAAAGGGTCTTTTGTTTTCCAAAAATTGAAGTCTTAAAAGTGATTTTTTTTCTCATGAATAATGAAAAGCCAACTTACAAACAAAAGTTAACACAGAGAAACAGTTGGATTGACACACAAAAGGATGTGCACCAATAGCGAAAAGGCTCACATGGAGCCTAATTTGTATGTACAGAGCCTTCGTTGATCACAAACAAGCCTTTTATTTGCTTCTAACTCCTTTACTGGTATCAAATCTACAGCATGTCAGTTAAAGTTATTTTGGGTTAATTCTATGCACATAAGCAATTATTCAAATTGATTTTTTATTTCAGGTACACTTTAACATCAACTTAATTCATCAGCATGGAGAATTGCAAAGGTGGATATTAAGACTAGCCCTGACCCTATTAACCACAAAGAACACAAATCATTGGGAAAGGTCTTTCCATAGTTTTGTTTTGTCTGTAATATTTTTTTTATTTTCATATCCCCCCATGAACCATAAAATGACTGGAATAGTTAAGAGTCCAATATTAGGTTGGCAGATATGCTATATTTCTCGAAACATGTGAACACAGGCCAAATGTGATTTTTTTTTTTTTTAAGAGATGCAGTTAGTTCAAGTATAACTTGATCCAAGGAATGGTTTATTTTGGTATCCCCTATGAACAAAAAAAAAATAACAGGAAACCTTTGGACTCTGATTTTAGGTCCGCAGGTATGCTTTCTACATATTCCGCTAAACATGTGAACACAGTCCAAGTGGGATGTATTCTGAACAAAAGTCCAGCTGTTTCAAGTGTAACCTGATCCAATGAATGGTTTACATGACAGATATAGGGATATTAATCAGGAACTTTCATTTTGAATGGTACGGCAAACACAGGATATCAAAGGCAATACAGAGTTCAGGTAACAGGAACTACAAGCAAAATTTTGATGGAGTGAAATCAGCTGGAAGATATTGTATGGTGGAAAAAAAAAAAAGATTCAATCTGACGAGTCTACTATTGTCGATGCACAATAAAAGTCATTTTTACTTCTGCCTAAGAAAGCAAATAAACAATGTATGCACTGTGAGCATAGGGGACAGAGGCCTGAGACAAAGTAAACATAATGATAATAATAATAATAATAATAATTACATTTATAAGGCGCTTTATACGGGTGCTTCAAAGCGCACAGGTGGTCTGTCTAACCATAATACCGGTAAAAAATCAATCTCCATTCAAGCATTAACAGTACCTAGATGGACACAAAAGAAATTTCCATCCTTCTCATTCTGTGGAAAAATGTTCAACAGGAGTCGCACCTGGGACTTTCTATTGCGATCATGAAGCTATTGTGAATGCCTGAATTAAGTTGTTTACTTTATCCCATTCGTTTGTCCCTTCTGCTTACAGTGAGGGGGGTTTTGTGTGTTTGTTTTGATGACACACTTCCAGAAATTCCTCGGCTGTGTTTCATCAAGTTACAAACTACTTCAAGATCAACTGGTATTATCTAAGTGTATTGCGCTGAATATCATATTGATCGATAAAGGGGAACCAAACCCTAGAATTAGCGTACTTTTATTGAATGAAGAAAAATCAGATGAACACACTGTGAAAATTTGAGCAAAATCGGACAACCCGCTCAAAAGTTACAACTTTCAAAGTCACAGTATTAAGACGATCACTGCAGCTGATGGGGATCCATGCGATCAACAACATCGATGGAATCTGTGACATCATGTCGGACAACTCCTCATTCATTTTGTACATAGAATTTTTCAAAATCGACCAATGTAACATTTCTAGTAAGGGTTTAATGTGATTCTTCTCAAAATACATGCAGAATCGATACAGGAATGATATAATGGTACTCAAGCATTGACTTTTCCAAAAAAAAGAGAAAATGTACAATTTTGTACACTGAGTGAATGAGCTGTTGTTCGACATGACGTCACGGATTTCGTCGATTCCGGATTGATAAATACCAGGTAACTATGTTCGTCTTAAAAAAAAATTATTAGAAAACCAGCATATTTCTTTAAATCTATGGAGAGCAGACCAAATAAAGTGCTTCCATACATACAAAAATAGAAAGAATAATATATGTAGGGTCATCAATGGCTTGCAATTTGTATTGCTGCGATATATCTGTAGGCAATCTCTCCAACACAATTGAGGAAGTGAAACTAACTTTTTCCTCTCACTTTGACAATAGATTTGTAATTCACTCATGTAGGAAATATATGGCGCTTAAATCTGTCAATGCAGGAAAAAGGTTTGTATAGTAATCAATGGACACCAAAGTTACCTTAAACTTGTCAATGTACAGTCAAACTAGATAGAGGCTGATCAAGGAAATCAGGAAATAAATAATGCCTCCAGCAACACCTAACGTTGGCGGAGGCGTGAAAAAATGGCTATAGTAGTGTATACTGAACATTTCTGATAGAGGTGACCTATAGCTTTAAACGGGTCCTAAATAAAATATTAGCGTGCTTTCGCAAGTCGATTCTGAACAATGCAGGCCGTTAAAATTCTGTTTGTGCGCAAAATTTTGTGTGCAAGTCAGAGAATCCTCAGTCTTCCCCAAATCCAGGCCGGTTGTCTGGCGATCCTGTGTTGTTGAGAAACGTACAACGCTAGATTGCGCGACATTAGATTTGTTAATCAGCGATCGCGTACCAAAGGCTTATTTTTTAACCGATCTCGCGTTTAGCACACACATGCGAAATGACAATTTTAGGGTCCACGGAGAACGCAAGCGTAGGGAGGCAAGAACGGCCAATGCTGGCTGATTATGTGCCGCTACGTTCGCGTTGTTCGCATTGCGAAAGCACACTATTAGATCTGAGCAAAACAATGTAAAGATGACGACAGGTCGCTGCAATTAAGTTTGACTGCATGTACATGGTGTTTCCTTCTGTCAAGGGTACTCTAAATGATGGAAAAACATTGGCAACCAGTTTATTTTAGTGATTGCTTTGCATTCGAATTATAAAACTTTCAAACTTCAGTACATTAGAAAAACAGTAGGGGAGCTGCAATTCATTTTGAATGAATGTTCTGATTTTCCTCACTTTCAAAGAAGTACATTGATATCTGGTTGTATTGCAATTGATACCAACCTTTCATTGTTTTTCTTTTCTTTGAATATCCCCTAATTCGTTTTCATACAAATGCTAGACATTCAAACTTTCCCGAATATGTAAAGGGATAGAAATATAAAATGAGAATCAGCAAACAGCTGAACCACATATTTTTCATGAGAGAAAGCAAGATTACATCGACCAAATATATGCTTTCATTTGGTGAAGCTGTTTAGTGATTTATAATTTGAATTTTATCCTCTGCATATTCAAGAAGATTGACGTCTTTGAATTTCAGAAGCCTTTTCATTGATATCAACTTTGCATTGTTCAACTCTGGTTTGCGCAGATCTAATTCTTCTTTAAAACCCCATTATAGTTCGTTGTGGTTACAGGGATTAATTTCTATGGTGGAAGCATTGTGGTGTAGTGGTTCTGACATTTCAACCAGAGGGTTGTAGGTTCGAATCCCACTGATGGCATTAATTTCCTTCAGCAAGAAATTTATCCCCATTGTGCTGCACTCGACCCAGGTGAGGTAAATGTGGACGGCAGGAAGAAATTCCTTGTGATGCCGAGCGCCCTAATGGTTGCCAGCTAAAGCCGAATATTAGTGAGTGTAAAACTTTCAGCGCCATGAGCACCGATAAGGTGGACCTGTGTGTTATACATGAATTTTAATACCAACCTTGCATTGTTCGACTTTGGTTTGCGCATCATCTAATTCTTCTTTGATAGCGTCTATCCTAGCAGCTTGTTCCTGGAAGTTTCCTTTCCCTAACGCTGTTTGTCTTGATTCTTTGTGGAATCTGTCGTGGACAAAACAAGTATAAAAACAAAGATACATGTAGAATATGCTTTAATATTAAAAGTTATATTCAACTGTTTTTTCCGTTATCCTAGGCTTTTTTTTACCCAGTTACTAACAAGAAAGTCTGGCTGGTGTTTCACAAGGTGACAAAAGACTTTAAGAACGAATTTACGCGTGACTGGTAACAGTTCTTGTGCTTAACGATAAAAAATCTTATGCTCGTTAGACTCCAGTCTTTCTTAAAGTATTTCGTAACTTGGTGACATCGCACCTTGGAAGTCAATCCTGAAAATTTTCTTGGGAACCTGCCTTTTCCCACCGATGTCTGTAACAAATATTTGTTATAATCTAGAAAGGAAGTGTGAAAAAAAAAAGACAAAAACATTGTAACATTTTCTATGAGAGAATTATTTTCTTGACAAGAAATTGCTCTCTGCATCCTCTGTGCTACTGCAAATTCCCTTCTCATTTTGCTTATGCTCACGGCTATCTTGATTATTTGTGAAATTTGCAGTGATCGACACAAGTATGTGGGGGGGGGGGGAGAATCTGCTGTCAAATGTTTAAGACAGACTCTTCTCCATGTCATAGCAATTGCTAAATAGAATATTTCTCTTCCTTGTATCCTTTGTTTGTGGCATGTGTAAAGGAAAAGGATTTTTTTTCAATTAGAATATGATAGTAATTCATATAATTCAAAGAATTTTCAAAACACAATATATGCTCATTATTGATTTATACAGTCACGAGAGACATCTTCAATAAATATTTAGGTTTAATCCTGTTAGCAATACTATTATAAAACACTAGGGAAATATGGGGCAAAAAGCTACTAGTATCTGTTCATACATGTAGGCCTATATATGTGCCGGTAAATTCTGTTATATTATCTTTTTATTCTAGTTCATGTATTTATTATTGTATCATCATTTGTTTNCTGCTTACAGTGAGGGGGGTTTTGTGTGTTTGTTTTGATGACACACTTCCAGAAATTCCTCGGCTGTGTTTCATCAAGTTACAAACGACTTCAAGATCAACTGGTATTATCTAAGTGTATTGCGCTGAATATCATATTGATCGATAAAGGGGAACCAAACCCTAGAATTAGCGTACTTTTATTGAATGAAGAAAAATCAGATGAACACACTGTGAAAATTTGAGCAAAATCGGACAACCCGCTCAAAAGTTACAACTTTCAAAGTCACAGTATTAAGACGATCACTGCAGCTGATGGGGATCCATGCGATCAACAACATCTATGGAATCTGTGACATCATGTCGGACAACTCCTCATTCATTTTGTACATAGAATTTTTCAAAATCGACCAATGTAACATTTCTAGTAAGGGTTTAATGTGATTCTTCTCAAAATACATGCAGAATCGATACAGGAATGATATAATGGTACTCAAGCATTGACTTTTCCAAAAAAAAGAGAAAATGTACAATTTTGTACTCTGAGTGAATGAGCTGTTGTTCGACATGACGTCACGGATTTCGTCGATTCCGGATTGATAAATACCAGGTAACTTTGTTCGTCTTAAAAAAAAATTATTAGAAAACCAGCATATTTCTTTAGATCTATGGAGAGCATACCAAATAAAGTGTTTCCATACATACAAAAATAGAAAGAATAATATATGTAGGGTCATCAATGGCTTGCAATTTGTATTGCTGCGATATATCTGTAGGCAATCTCTCCAACACAATTGAGGAAGTGAAACTAACTTTTTCCTCTCACTTTGACAATAGATTTGTAATTCACTCATGTAGGAAATATATGGCGCTTAAATCTGTCAATGCAGGAAAAAGGTTTGTATAGTAATCAATGGACACCAAAGTTACCTTAAACTTGTCAATGTACAGTCAAACTAGATAGAGGCTGATCAAGGAAATCAGGAAATAAATAATGCCTCCAGCAACACCTAACGTTGGCGGAGGCGTGAAAAAATGGCTATAGTAGTGTATACTGAACATTTCTGATAGAGGTGACCTATAGCTTTAAACGGGTCCTAAATAAAATATTAGCGTGCTTTCGCAAGTCGATTCTGAACAATGCAGGCCGTTAAAATTCTGTTTGTGCGCAAAATTTTGTGTGCAAGTCAGAGAATCCTCAGTCTTCCCCAAATCCAGGCCGGTTGTCTGGCGATCCTGTGTTGTTGAGAAACGTACAACGCTAGATTGCGCGACATTAGATTTGTTAATCAGCGATCGCGTACCAAAGGCTTATTTTTTAACCGATCTCGCGTTTAGCACACACATGCGAAATGACAATTTTAGGGTCCACGGAGAACGCAAGCGTAGGGAGGCAAGAACGGCCAATGCTGGCTGATTATGTGCCGCTACGTTCGCGTTGTTCGCATTGCGAAAGCACACTATTAGATCTGAGCAAAACAATGTAAAGATGACGACAGGTTGCTGCAATTAAGTTTGACTGCATGTACATGGTGTTTCCTTCTGTCAAGGGTACTCTAAATGATGGAAAAAAACATTGGCAACCAGTTTATTTTAGTGATTGCTTTGCATTCGAATTATAAAACTTTCAAACTTCAGTACATTAGAAAAACAGTAGGGGAGCTGCAATTCATTTTGAATGAATCTTCTGATTTTGCTCTAACTTTCAAAACAGAACATGGATACCTGGTTGTCTTTCAATTGGTACCAACCTTGCATTGTTCTTTTGTTTGGATATCATCTAATACCTTTTTAATTTTTTTTTTTATAGAATTACCAGATGCCATCCTTCCAGAATATGTACATGTATAATGATAGAAATTAAAATGTGAATCGTCAAACAGCTGAACCAATCATTTTTCATGAGAAAAAGCAAGTTTACACTAACCATTTGGTTAAGCTGTTTAGTTATTCATATTTTTCAATTTTATCCTCATGAATGCATATTCCAGAAGGTTGATATCTTTGCATTTAAGAAGACCTTTCATTTATGCCTACCTAACATTGTTCAACTTTGGTTTGCGCATCATCTTTTAAACCCCATTAAAGTGTAGACATGGCTACTAATACCAACCTTGCATTGTTCGACTTTGGTTTGCGCATCATCTAATTCTTCTTTGATAGCGTCTATCCTAGCAGCTTGTTCCTGGAAGTTTCCTTTCCCTAACGCTGTTTGTCTTGATTCTTTGTGGAATCTGTCGTGGACAAAACAAGTATAAAAACAAAGATAGAATATGCTTTAATATCAAAAGTTAATATATTCAACTGTTTTTCCGTTATTCTAGGCTTTGTTTTACCCAGTTACTAACAAGAAAGTCTGGCTGGTGTTTCACAAGGTGACAAAAGACTTTAAGAACGAATTTACGCGTGACTGGTAACAGTTCTTGTGCTTAACGATAAAAAATCTTATGCTCGTTAGACTCCAGTCTTTCTTAAAGTATTTCGTAACTTGGTGACATCGCACCTTGGAAGTCAATCCTGAAAATTTCCTTGGAAACCTGCCTTTTCCTACCGATGTCTGTAACAAATATTTGTTAAAATCTAGAAAGGAAGTGTGAAAAAAAAAAGACAAAAACATTGTAACATTTTCTATGAGAGAATTATTTTCTTGACAAGAAATTGCTCTCTGCATCCTCTTGGCTACTGCAAATTCCCTTCTCATTTTGCTTATGCTCACGGCTATCTTGATTATTTGTGAAATTTGCAGTGATCGACACAAGTATGTGGGGGGGGGGGG
>BQKZ01000471.1:55763-67911 GCA_036244855.1 Temnopleurus reevesii | reverse complement strand
GGGGGGGGGGGGGTGGAGGGAGGTCCAAGTGGTCTTTTATGACTCAAGAGGGGATGTAGCGACCAAAAGTAGATTTGTGAATCAACTTTTTCACTTACCTCTAGAACGCTGTTAAATGGAATGAGGATGAGGTTTTCGAGACCCATTTCATGGCTGGTCAGCTCCTGGGCAATGTTCGCACACGCCTCTGATGTCTTCAACAACATGGTTCTGATTTGACAAAGGAAAAAGAAAATGCAATGCACTTGTTAAATTTTCCTGAAGGGAGTAGTTTGTGTTTCATAGGAGATAAAATTGCATCTATCAGTCATTCAGGAATACATTGTAACAGTAAAAATAGAGGGGATATGTTACTTCCTTACCACCCTTAACAAATAACAACCCAATGCTGTCGACTTGTGGTAAAACCTGCTTAAAAAGTGACCATCAGCCTATACTATGTAGTCATTACCAAGAATGCTTTCTTACCTCAAGAAAAGGGAAAAACAAATTGTGTTGCAGAAAAACAGATCCCTTTAATTTCATCCTTAGTGTTGCCCCTTATTATCAATATACATGTACAGGAATTTGAACATTCAAGAAGATTATCCCATTTAAAAAAATAACAAAAGTAAAGAATTCAATGTTTCTTGGGAGGGGATTGAAACACCCATATCTAAAGTAGATGAGCATCTGATCACAACAGACAAAAAACAGACAAAAAATATACAAATACGTGAAAATGATAACAAATAACAACAAATAACGTAAAATTTTCTGGACACCTGGCTTATGGAGACAAAAATTATAATTAATGAAACAGGTATCTAACACACTAAACTTCCAAGATTCCTTAAGGGGGTTCAACATGTGCAGTGTTAAACGAATGCTCATCTCACGGATGTAACTACACTTTAGAGTGCATTGATGTACATTACTTTACATGTGCTTTTTATATTGTTATCAAATTTTAGTTATTCATATTGGGATTTCACTATTTTTGTTTCTCTCTCTCTCTTTACTCTGTTCTATTCCTATCATTCTATTTGTTTTATGTTAATTTGTTATTTAGTATTTTAGTTTGTTTAGTTAGTTTGTGTGTAATATAGTTTTCCCAGTATTTATGATTTATTCATAAGTGTATAGTAATGGTGTGACAATATGTATCAAGCTTTAAGCTCATTTTGTCAAACCTCTGCATATTTCGGTAATAACCAATGTATTGGAAACGCAAATCCTCATCACTATGTAATACTTTGTATCTCCATGTGATTGTAACTATGAAATGTGCAGAAATAAATAAATAAATAAATAAAATAATATAACTGTAGTAAAATGTCAGTAAAATCCTTTACAAGTTGACCATCTTCTTTATAAAAATGAGATTTGATTTGTCAAGGTATTGAGTGCGCGCACAGCAATTGAAAAAATAGGCAATTCAAGAATTATTTTAACATAAGGAGATCTTGGCTCATCAACTAAATCTTCAATTCATACTACAGTACATCTGGTCAAAGCAAATGTATTTCATTGCCAAATCAGATCCCTTGAATCCTCTAAAAACTGGGACATTAATGTTGCATTTATAAAAGAAAAACGGAAAGCGAGACCTCTTTTTCTGGCAGAATGCATGAGGCATTAATATGAAAACATTTAGTTTAACATAGCAAAACTATTTACATTACAACATGATATTCCAAGAATCTGCATCAAAATCTACTCATAGACAGGGTGTTCCATTTCGCTCACTCAGTCGAATAGCCCTTTGTCCTTGACAAATAATTGATGAAGGAAAATTAATATATAATCGCTCTGATCACTCTCTAATATTCAGACCATTATCAAATAGTGCTGACAGCTTGCAGGCCTATGGTGTACATATGTTTGTCATCTGTACTGCATTCAATATACAGGTACATGTACATATGTATATGGTGAATTAAGTTGTGATAAGTGAATTAGTTTGAGGTCCCAATTTTCTATACTATTAAATATAAATTACCCCCTCCCCAACCTTGCACTTTTTATTCAACATATCTTGGTACAATTTTGCTTACATTCTAATCTTCTGGAGGTTAGAAATTAAAAATGAATAGCTGAACGAAATGTAATATCTTTGGAGAAAACATGATAACAACATTTTTTTTACATTTTTTTTTTTACATGTACTGTAGTTCTGGACATGTAATTTTTACAGACCATCCACACCCTCATACAATTTGTAGTATTATTTGAGGGGATGACATTAGGTCTTAAAGTATCTTGCCCTTTTATTGACTTGCACTACTTCCATCAATTTGATATATTTATATGGTCAGAAATGCAGGTATGAAATAGGAGAAAAATCAAATTACAATGTTGATCAATGTTCTCAACCTATATGACTACATGTACACACACACAACCGATACTACTCCTGCATGAGCATATAAACCCACATCTGTATAAATGCAACCAAAAGCGGACTATGTATTGATTGTGAGTACGCAGCAGACAGAGACTCCATCTAGGTTAAGTGTTCATTTTTCAATATTAGGGTTCACAACTGAGAGCTGAAATCCTAAGGTTTTCAAAACTAGGACAGTTCTACGGTAGCTTAAACTTGCAGCGCGAAAACGAGTTGTTCAACTTGCCAAGGTACTTTGTTGTGGTCAAAGGCGGCTGGCTGGTAAAAACAAAGCCAATGCACCTTCTCGAGGACAACAAGGCAAGTAGGCGATTTGTACAAACTCGCCTTGGCACCTTGTTTAAGTCGAGAAGGCAAGAACTAGTCTCCAAACTGCATGTTTAAGCATCCGTACTGTCATGGTTTCTGAAACCTTAGGGTTTCAGCTGTCAGAAGTGAATGCCTCTTTTGTTAAAAACTTGCTAACTGTCCTAAACGTTAAATTAGCTCAATAAATACTCTTGTATGTTCCAGCTTTATAGAAATATATCTATCCCCTTAAATTTACTGTACGTGTACCCCAAAATATATACATAAACTGTCAAATAAAAACAATACAAAACTAAAGCTGTTACTACATGCAAGATGATACGAAGGCACGCATATATCAATTTGTAAGAGATTCAAATGAACTGAGGCTGACAAAACAAACAGCTGACTGTATTCATTGGTATCTATTCATTACTCATACAGATAGAATTTTGTTTCAATCTATCTGTTTGAATGTCCCTCATTAAATGGAAGATGAGAAGAGTTGGGTTGGGTTGAGAGTGGAACATGTGTTGCTTAAACGTGTTTTAGCTGAACTGTGCACTGTGCAAGGGGAGAGAAAGGGTATGGCCGATTGCTTCAGGTAGGTCGCACCTACCGCCCCCTTCCACCTAGCTTTATCACCTATTTTTTCTCTTTTTTAAATTTTTCATACGATACATGTAAATGAAAAAGTTGCAGTGATTTCATAAATAGACAAACAAAAAGTTGTGTAAGTCGTTTAAAAAAAAAAAAACCTGTAAAAAAAAAACCCTGTAACAAAAAAGGGGAAAAAATGTGGATGAATGCCAATTGGCGTGAATATCACTGTTAATTAAAATTTTCACGAATTCCTTACTTATTGTGCAATTTCCTTCAAAGTTTTTCGATCTGTACATCTGATTTTTCTCCTTTCAGTTGAAATAACATTTTTCTAGCCCATTCCCATCCTTTAACACTAGGAAGGTTCACTTACCCTAGTAATGTTGTATCTCCAACCTCTTGGCTCAGCTCAGACATGCTCTGGGATAACACAGAATGTGGAAGCTTTTTCTGCACATAAAAATGAGGGAATATTTTTAAATGAGGGACAGTTATTGAAGATAAGCGGTACTAATGACAATGTCATTGTCAAGAAAACCAAGAAATGGTTCAGGGCCATACGTGTACAATGTCTATGAAAAGGCTATATAATATCAATTCAGTCAGTATGTTATTGCAGGAAGAGATACTGTATATAAAGCGGACATTTTCGCTGGGGTTGTATTTTCACAAATTTTTGCGACCAAGAATCTTCTATGATTTTTAATTGACAGAATCCACATTGACTTGTGTGCAATAATCTTTCAAAGCGTGAAAATAACAACTCGCCAAAACGTGCAAAGATTTGAAATTCAGTGAGTTCGCCAAAATTTATGTACGCTAAAATAATGGCTTTTACAGTACTCACTGTTTTTGTACTAGTATTGGCACGGTAAAGGAGCACAAGTATACAGTATGCAACCATTAATCATTTTCATAATTGTTTTTTAATCAATTTTTTACATAATAATCTTGATGCTAAAAGACCTCGGAGACCTATATTCACATATATTGTGACCTCAGATAGAAAGGAAAATGTCAGCGATGCCAGCAAACTACAATTATTTCTTCTGATTGTCAATCACGAAAATTAATGACATCCTTCACTTTAAACATTTCTTTTAATTACAAGCTTACCGTTCTTTTCTCCACATCTGTACCAGTCCCGATGAGACATGCGTTGAGTTTCTTGGTAACATTCTGACATGTATGCTTGATTTGTTCTGTTCGTTTCTCACACTGTAAGGACGAAAGAAACAAAATATGAGTTAACTGATATGACTTTGATGAATAAGAATATTCAATGCATAAATTACCCCATTGAAGTTCAGTGTCACCTTTAAGTGATGTTTTGGCAGTATCTCCATATTCCAGAACGCTGATCACTCAGCATTTCGATAAGAGAAAAATGCACTGAGCATTTTGAGCTAATTTCCAATTCAACATGACTTTTGATTTTCAATTTAGAGCAGTTTGAATATAACACTTACAGTAGAGGGATATAAGAAATAGCTATTTCTATGTAAGCCTCCACCATTTTTGCTAAATTTTTACCCTAAAAATCTCTTTTTGAAGATATCAATATCTGAATTTCATTTTTTCTTACATTTTATAGTGGTGTTATGATAAAAAAAATGGACACAATTATTTTTACACATTTTTCATACATGAAAAAAAAAAAAAAATCAAAGGTAGGATGTGTAATCATCCAATCACCTTCCCCATCCCCCTACAATTGCGTTACTAACACCCATCTAAAATAGACAAAATATCTACTTACTTGTAATAATTCATCATTGAGTACTTCAGTTTTCTCCGCTCTATAAAATAAAAATATAAAAGAGTGTGTAAAGACAAATGCAGACATAATTTTACAAACACCAAAATCAATCATTTTCTTTCATGTACTCTTATGATGAAATCGCAAAAGTGGGGGTACACTGATAGCTCTGCAAAGTGTGAGTGTTGACAGGGCAGCAAGACTATGCCTCATGTTCTGAGCTGCCATCAAATGTTATTAACTTTTACCGAGAGAGACCTGACAGTGGTGTGCTAGACATTGAGTTAATAGTTTAGGGGATGACATGAAATGATGATGATAATGATGATAATGATGATGATGATAATGATAATGATGATGATGATGATGATGATGATGATGATGACGATGTTGATGATTTCAATATTCTAAAGGGCAGACATTTTTCTTAAAGAGCACAAGCATTTGTATAGAAAAATGGGGAAAAATTAAAAAATTCACAATGCACAAGACCATGTAAATGGGCATTGAAGTCTGCCGATAGGTACTTGGGCATCCAAGGCCTTTAACCTTAAATTACTTTGCCTTATCTTTGGTATAAACTTCTCTGACAAATCTTCTATGTACATTGTGTACAAGTCTTATGTTTCTCATTAATCAAAAAATGTCCCCCATCAACAGTATTAAAAAGACAAACCAAATTAGTTTTCCCCATGGGATAGCCTGACCGTTAAACTCCATTTGTATGAGCCTGCGGCTGAATGCGAGGACAAATCATTCCATGATTGACTAATGGTCTAAACATTCAAACGATTTCAGAACTGTGTAATGGATCCCATTCATTGTCCATGTCTGACAAATATCAATACAATTGGAAATGAATAGACGATGACAAACCATTGGCAAACAAGATACATCATCTCAAATGCACTGACTTAATCAAAGAGTAATGGTTATGATTAGCAGATCCAATGTATGTACTCCTAATCAAAGTAATTAATTTGATAATGAAAGAAAGCAATTTTTTGAAGTGGAAAAGGTTTTTATTTTGATTCAATTAAAATTTAATTTAATCATAATGCAAATGACCTTCCCTATCTCCAGCCCATTCCCCTTTTCAGGCTCACTGATATCAGCATGCACTTGCCAAGATTTTGCAGACATACATAATTTTATTTTTTACGAAAATGTCTATTGGGAAATATAGTGTGAGTTGCATCTTCCCAACATTGTTTTACAGTATACAGTATATTTTAATAATACTTAACAATATTTTCAGAGGCTACATATTTTGGGGGTATCAAAATCATTTTTTTTACCTACGGGACCAATACCAAAATACTAAAATCAACAAAAAAGTGTGTTATATCCCCTCCTACCAATGAACTTGATTGTTTGCTCGAGGGCAGTCAGTGACCATGTCTGCCTCTAATGGAGCATGACAGGGCAGACATAACAGCCAATCAGAGGGAGATCTGCTGGAATAATTAGTTATCAGGCCATCAACACCGTTTGATTGATCTTGAACATGTAATGGTTCTTGCCATTGGCTTTACATTCGCAATCAATATTGTGCATTGGGATATGGATTGTGATATTGTGCAGAGAAGTTTTTTTGCTGTATGCGTACTGCGTAAGGCGTTATTCATACAGTACACATTCATACATGTACAGGGAGATATATTTTATTTCATTTTCCATTGTACATGGCAGAGAAGAAACATAATTTTAGGAGGGGTGAATATGTGAATGAATTTATAGTGCCAAGTTAACAACTTTGGAATGTTTTTTAGATGACAAAACTGGAAATAATATGGTTATCAATTTTGCACAAAATGCTACAGTCCTGAGTAAAATGTGCAGTACTGTAAATACCCATGAATACTTTTAAAATGTCTAATTGGTGCTTTGCTTTGTACATGTGTCTCTCACAAATAACAGACCAATGGACGGTATTCTCATTGCATATTTTCTTGAAAAAAAGGCCGATAGAAATGTAGCTCAGTACATGTACATGTACATGTAATTTAGTTGGGACTGATAATTATGAATTCAGTGGCATTTTATAAATCTTGTACTTTTGCATTAAAAGGTCTTTTTGCTCATGCCAAAGAATATGAGCAACTTCATTGACATACATGCATACCAATGATCCACTTCTGACTCTATTCCCCCTCGTGGAATGCAATGCACTCGGTATAAAATGCAAATGACAATGACGAGACTGTGATTAAAAATCTCTTGTGTCAATCAGTGACACCAGACGATGGTATCTTCTGTGGAAGTCTAGATGTACTATGTATCCCATCGAAAGTTTGGTACCGAATGACCGACCGACACAGTGGCAGATCGTTCAAGCTCTCACGTTCCATGGAATCTGATATGGCTAATGTTTATTAAATAGGAAGAGTTCATTGCGTTTATGAATGAGTCACATGATGTATGAATGTATGAATTTTAAATGAGCATAGGGGAGATATTCCTCATTTTTGCTTTATAATTTATTCAATTGGATAAAATTACAGTCTTAAATATGACTTCATGGAAGAGAAAAACAAATCCGTAGAACATCAACTCAATACTGAGAAGAAGGCTTCACGGTACAACATGTTATCTTTCTTGGAAATGTGAGTGGTCCTGAAAAGGAACTACCGGTATCCACTCTCAATAGTCACGAACAATAAACCAGTCCGAATTGTATTCGCACATTTGGTGTACCTGAACAGGACAACAAGAACACAAACGCAACAGATTCCTCCTCATAAAATGCAATGCACTCATCATATATGCAAATGACAATGACGAGACTGTGATTAAAAATCTCTAGTGTCAATCAGTGACACCAGACTATAGTATGTTCCATGGAAGTCTAGATGGATCCCATCGAGAGTTCGGTACCGACCAACCGACCGACTTGGTGGCAGATCGTTCAGGCTCTTACGTTTCATGGAATCTGATATGGCTAATGTTACAAATGTAGGAAGAGTTCATTGGGTTCATGAATGAGTCATATGATGTAGCAATGAATTTAAAGGGAAAGACTAGTTTTGGGAGGAGGGCGCTTCAGATATTTAACTAGTTTGCGAGCTGCAGTAAAATTATTACCATAATGCATTTTTTCAATAGTAAATTAGAGCATGTTCATAGTTTATTTGAATGAAATCGACCTAGAAATGGCTTAATTATCGCAAAATAAAATAACCTGGTGCGGTCGTACTTCCTCACAGAACATGCTTCACGTACAAAATGAACGCGAACCCACACACCGCAGACAATACCACCGATCGCACCGCCAATTTCACGCCGACGCTATCCCGCGCTAAAGCACTTAGCACACCGCAGGAACGATGGCGTATTGACCCGTTCGACGTAAAATACATAGAATACGAGCATAAATGTACTTCTAATATCCTACATAGATATATTTAGGCATGTATAAAAGCAACTTGCGAATACATCAGCTCATTTAACATCAATTTCTGCATCCTGGTCATTACGAATCTATACCTTTAAAAATGTGCAGAAGGGAGATATTCCTCATTTTTGCATTTTACTCAATTGGATAAAATCACAGTCTTAAATATATGACTTCATTAAAGAGAAAAACAAATCCTTAGAACATAGAACTAAATAGTCGAGAACAATAAACCAAACGGAATTGTATTTGCATATTTGGTGTACCTGAAGAGAACAACAAGAACACAAACGCAATGGATTCCTCCACAATACATAATACATGTACATGTATGTGCTCTACTCAGCACTAAATACAAATGATTTGATGAGACTGTGATTAAATATCTTCAATCAGTGACACCAGACGATGGTACGGTATCTCCCATGGAAGTCTAGATGGATCCCATCAAGAGTTCGGTACCGACCGACCAACCCGGTGGCATATCGTGGATTCATGGATTCTGATATGGCTAATGTTAGGAAGAGTTCATTGCGTTTATGAATGAGTCACATAATGTAGCAATGTATGAATTTTAAATGTGCAGAGAGGAGATATTCCTTACTTGTGGTACAAAGTAAGGCCCCCCCAAAAATAATTTTTGGATGCCCTTTACGATGGGCAAAACCTGACCTTTCTTCTATTGGGTGGGGGGGGGGCTTTTAAATAAAATTACATAAAATCATAGAAAAATTAATATTGGAAAGCATGTGAAATATGACAAACCGAAGAGTTATTTTTAGTAAAAAAATAAAAAAAAATTTTTTTATTTAAAACCTGAAGTTATTTTTAGATTTTGGGGGGCTTTTTACTCAGGACCAGAATACTGTACCCAGGCAGGGCAAATGCCCATAATGCATGGTGTATTGTGGTAATAAATGCACCAATGTTCCAATCGCCTACAGTATAACAATTTTTTTTGGACTACAATTGACGATGTGATATTCCAAATAAAAATAAAGTTTAATTTGCATCATCATGATCCATAGCATCAGAAAACTGTGTCCTTATAATGATCCAGGGGGCCACAAGGGAGAACATGACCAGCTTTGTGCGAGGTGGACTTGAAATCCAGTTCCCTGGCCTCTAGATCTGAATAAGACAAAACTGGCCGGTCAAAGCGGCTCTGGAAATAGTTTTATTTAGCAAAGCCGCTTTTGAAAAATGCTTGGCCATGGTCAGCTTTTGATATTGTCTGGTCAAAGTGACCTGAGGTGTCGGCTATCCGTCGACTACTTTGCGCAAACTGGACTTGAAATCAAGTTCCCTGGCCTCTAGATCTGAATTTAGACAAAGATAGCCGTCCCAGCAGACTCTGGACCTAGTTTTAGTGGAAGCCGCTTTTGAAAACAACTTATGACCATGGTCAGCTTTTGATCTTGTCTGGTCAAAGTGACCTGAGGCATCGACTACTTTGCACAAAGTGGACTTGAAATCCAGTTCCCTGGCCTCTAGATCTGAATTTAGACAAAGATAGCCGTCCCAGCAGACTCTGGAACTAGTTTAGTGGAAGCCGCTGTCCAAAACTAGATTTGAACAGGGTTATTGTGCCATGAATTACTGTATAAAGTTGTCTCAGGAAACTTGGCCATGTTCAGCTTTTTATATATCATCTGATCAAAGTGACCTGTGGTGTCGGATATCCTTTTGTTGCAATAAGCTCTTTTATTGAATCAACAATATACATGTAATATAAAGTTCACTCAAACTTTTAAGCCCCAAGATATGTGTGAGCAGAATGGAAGGAGTTTAAAACTTGAGCCCACGGTGTATTAACTCACCCGTAGTTTTTACAGTGTCTCAGTTTACATCGGAACTAGATGAAACAACATGTAAAATAATCATGTAGAGATATCGATGGTACAATCAAACTGACTATGTTTTCCTTCTTTTTTAGAAGGAAGTTTTGTTTCATGAATGTATGAAAATATGTATACCAGGCATATACATATATAGGAGAGGAAAGATTGAAAAAAAAATTCTACTAAAAAATTGATTATAACCTTTTGTCTAGTCTATATCCGTTTTTTATTTGGCTGCCTCACCCTCATGCAACGTTCCCCCCAATGAAGCGTGTTCCTCCACTGATCGCGCGACCTCCAAATTTCACCAGTCGGGGTGCAAATTCTTTGGACTGTACGTTTTTCTGACGGGGAGGTCGGGCGAAACATGGAATTATTGGGAGAGGAGTATACAACACAGTCCTCGCAAAGGACTACCTTTTGCCATTTTATGTATGTAAACTTACAAATGATATTAAGAATAATGCACGTATCTTTATACAGCGCCCTTTCCATCCCATAATATGCTCAAACGAATACAATCATAATGAGCTGTAAAAAGTCCTTGCATTGCAAATTAGCAACGTAATTAATACTTCATATTGTTTTTTTTAGATTGCCAACTTAGGCCTACATTCTTTTTGGCAACAGAGAGCAAATTTGGTTATTCTGTTTCTTGGTTTTTTTGTTTTCATTTTTGAAAAGAGGAAGGATTCTAATTTTAATGTTGTGAATTCAAAGTAGGCATTGTGATTGAATTGAAAGGAAACATGCTTATTTCTGTCCTGAATGGGCTACATTATCACCCCCAAATCGACAATTGATCGTCAAAGGGGAAGTGCCTGGGGAAAATCCCATTAAAGGGGAACTTCACCCAGAGACAATATAAGTAGACAATAAATCAACAAAATTCATTCTGAAATGCATGCAGAATCAAAATGTCCATATCATACTAGAAGGAAAAAGTGCAATTCTGTCTACTTTTCTAGAATAAGAAGAAAATGTGAAATTCTGTGTACAAAGTGAATAGAGAGTTCTCCATGTTGGCAGCCATCTTGTGCCTGTACGTTGTCAATGTGATGAGCCCATGAGGGTGTAAATCAAAACTCTGAAAAATTCATAACTATTAAATGGATTGTCAGATTTTGCTCAAATATTCACAGATTGACCATTGTATTTTTCTGTATCCACTGAGCGCACATCAATGTCTGAGTGAAGTTTCCTTTAATCTGAGAAAACTATAGGCCTATACAACTAAAGGGGGAAACAGATGAGGAAGTGGTAGAAAATAGTTTTGACAAAACTGAAAGGAAAGTAATATTGCAACGTATATTGTACTGTAGATAGGTACTGTCCAGATTGAACCTTGTGTATTGAGTTTGTGTATATGTAGGCGGCTTATGTATAATGGTAATATACAGGTACATGTGATCTTGAAATATGACGCATAATTCTGAATCACTTTTTTAAATGATATTCCATAAATGAAAAAGAGTAACTCTATACAAAAAAAAACATGAATAAATACCGGTAGTCCCATTTGGACTACGCACTTTACAATGTGAATTGATAATGCACTTTACATGTACATCATTCCATAAAACCGAATATTTGGAGATATACATCATTCCATAAGGCCGAGTATTTGGGTATAATAATACATACACTACATTACAAAATTGGAGCCAATTTTTAATTCTTAAATTTTCAGTAGATATTAGAATTGATCAGTGCAGAGTGCTTCAAATGTGTTCCAAAACCTATTATAGAATGGGCAAGAGAATTCCTGCGATCTGATTGGTCGAGAGCAAAATTCACGCATTAAATTAATTTTACTGAATGCATAAACGATATCAACTCTAGTGCGCTATCGTATCGCTATCGTTTCTGAAACGATC
>BQKZ01000470.1:153956-164851 GCA_036244855.1 Temnopleurus reevesii | reverse complement strand
GGGGGGGGGCTTCTTCTGGTATGCCTGTCTATAGAATTTCTTCGCACTGACATAGCAACACACCTGGCTCAGAGCGCAACCCATAGAAAAGAGCTTTTGTTCCAGGAGTCTCTCAGTTATGGCCGCCTCCAGTGTTCAGAAACCGAATTAGTGTATAGCTAGCTTGTCTACCTGGGGTAAATATTAGTTGTCTTCATTATCATTACTAGAACCCGAATCTTCCTTTTATTCGTATTTACAGGGCTACCCCTCCAGAGACGAGACGCTGTTTATCAAGGAAAACTTTTTCAAGAGGGAATGTGTAAAATTCAGTCCAGTGGAAAATGATGCCACCAAGTAAGTATAAAAAGTATTGTGATCATGACCTTCATAAAACCCCTTTTAAATCTTTTATAAGAAATGTAACACATTCCTGGTTTTCGATGGATTTTTGATAATCTCTTGGTGTTGTTGTTTTAATTGTTGATACAAGCTTTTCATTAACCCGTCCAGTTCTTTCAATGAATCGCTTTCTAGAGATTACATGTGTTACAGATTCAAATATAGGTCACAATAATCATGCGATGCTCGTCAATGGTCAATTTTGAATACGAATTTTAACACATCTGTGTTCTCGGGCTTCTAATCTAGAGTAAGGAATGTGGAATTCCCAGTGCAGAAATATTGATATCAGATTGCAAATGTTTTCATATCTGTGGAATGGTTTTAGCCAGGAAATGCAGTTTGAAATATTTTTGTCCTAAAAGAAGAAAGTTATGTTTTAGTCAGATCAGGCTTGCATGCGACAAGAGTGTCCTATCGGCCGATGTATAAGGTCCTTCGAACCTATAAGTATTGAACTGACAGTGACAAACGATTTAGATCCATCGAATGGCAATTTTCTTTAGATTCTGCGCTAAATATTTAAGTATATGCATTTGACATGTTTGAACGCTTCCGAGACCAGATTATTTCCTTGTAATATTTTATCTCGTTGGGATTAGAGACTGATTGTTATTCATACACGCTGACCAGACGGTGGACTGGCGCGATCGGCTTGTGCTCAAAAGCTTACGCCGAACGTCAGTCCACCGTAAGACCTGTGTCTTTGTGTGTCAGGGGAAGGGTTTTAATTTTCAAAAATCCTGGGCTGACATAGGCTCAAAACGCAAAGGTATATCAGTGGGGCTTTGTGGAACGAACAGTAATATTGGTTGCTTTCATGATCTGCTGTTGTTGTTGATGTTGATGTTGAGGCTATTTGGGGATTTAGCTTATCTTCATCAAGTATTGAATATTTATACAATATTTGCGATTTATTCCATTCCTGTCAGATGCAAATGTGGCCGTTTTGAGGAGGGTCACATGAACGATGAATCATGGACAGAAGCAGAGATGGAAAAACTCTGGACTCCAGAAACACATACCAGAAAATCCCCAACCGACGCATTCGGCGAACTGGAGTTTCAAGGACCCTGGACATCTACTCGTGCTAAGGTAAATTTTTCTCAAAAAAATGTCAAATAATTGTGCAGGCATTTCTGTTAAAGTCATTCCGTCATGATCGACCTGGCTTCCGGTTGCGAGCGCGAACAGACAGCGTGTTGCCTATTGGCAACAACGATATTTGAAAATTTCCTTGCTTACGCACCTTGCCAAGCTCAGACACTCGGAACACTTCGAACAAATTTCCGATCCGTGTTGTCGTCACGTGTAATTTTGATTCCTCCCCTCTTCAGCTTCGATTTTTCTAAAAATGTGCGAAAAACATACGTATGCAATTGCCGAGCTGCGAGCCAGCGAAAACTTGCCCACTCGCTATTCCAGGTTAAAAATGCCGTGATTTTTCTGCTCGCCAATCTTCGTAATCAAAATGGCCGCGGCCAGACCATGCCCTCTGAACGCCATGTCGCCCCGTCTTTAAATTGCATCTTTAATGATAGATTGTCACTCGGATCCGACGATAAAGAAGTAGATTTTGATGCATGGCCATGTACATTATACACCCCAAAAAGGTGAATATCTCAAAAAACTGTTCGGTTAATTTCATCAAAATTCAATAACTATGGAATATGTAGTGTTTGTGGACCACATATCAAATTTAAAGGAATTCCATCGAGAGATGCACTCGCTCTTAGCGCAACAGACATGACAAAGCCATGGAATTAACCACGTGAAAATTTCAATTTGTTAAAAAAATTAGTACAGGCACCGACTATTTTTGTGCGAATATCTATGTCACAAGCGTTATAAGTATATATTTTCATCTGTCTGACAATAATTTCCAAGCGGGTGTTTTGACCATCAATTTGAAAATTTGTTTTTGTATTTATTCACATATATTCCAGCTGATATTCTAAATATGGCAAACTTACGTGACAATTTTTATTGTGACAATCAGTATATCGATCATCTATTTTCATTTTGCAGTATGTCCGCCTATCACGCGACACACTTGCCGAAAAAGTCCTCAGTTTCCTTACCGACAAATGGGGTTTGAAGCTTCCTAAGCTTCTGATAATTATTATTTTCTTTTACAATAACCATTCTTTATTTGCAGTATGTCCGTCTATCATCCAACATATTGACCGAGATTCTACTCACCATTATTCTTGGGTTGAATAATAGTGATAATAATGATAATAATAGTAATACATGGATGTTATATAACGCTCCATCTTAAGTAGATGCTCGAGACGGTCAGAGCAAATTGAAGTAGCCAAAGTTCATGATAATTATAATTTTTTTAAACAAAAAACATTTTCGTTTGCAGTATGTCCGTCTANAGCCAAAGTTCATGATAATCATAATATTTTTAAACAAAAAACATTTTCGTTTGCAGTATGTCCGTCTAGCACACGACACACCGGCCGAAAGGGTCCTCAGTCTACTCACCGACAAATGGGGGCTGAAGCTCCCCAAGCTCTTGATCGAAGTCACTGGTGGCGCTAAGGACTTCGTTCTGCAGCCTAAATTGAAGAGGATCTTCAGCAAAGGCATCATCAGGGTTGCCATGTCAACTGACGCTTGGATCTTAACTGGAGGAACAAACACAGGTAAAGCCTTAAGCCTTGGTCACATAGGGCCCCGGAAGCAACACGATTCACCCCGACTCTTTGTTCTGAGGCAGTTAACTGTGAATTGACAAAGAGTCGGGGTGGATCGTGTTGCTTCCGGGGTCCTATGTGACCAGGGCTGTGACCGGGGCTTAAGTTACAACAAATCCGAAATTTCTCGAAAGAAGTTGGACCGATTCTGCTCGAATATGGCATCTGATGGATTCAACAGGTTCGGAATATATTCGTCTCTAATTTGGCGAATAGCAGAATTGCAAAAATTGACACGAGCCAATTCCGGGTAATTCGATTAACATTGAATACCAACACGAATATGGGAAAAAATCGACCCGAAATTGGCACGATTACGGCCCAAATACGAAATAAATAAATATTGCGGCCATGGCTGGATGGTTTGAATAACAAAGAAAAGCAAATTTCAATGGGAATACGCATTTATCCAGGAGCAGAGATTAGTACAGAAATTTTGTAAAGACGAAAGGTGATATTTTAATTACAGTTCCCTCCTGTAATTGACAAAGTTAGGAAAACAAGCCAAAGTGCTCAATGCTTCCATACAGTGGACTGGGATGATGTTTAGTAACTTGTTTGTAAATGGAGGTACCGTGGTGTCAGTGCTTCTGACTCTCGTCTTGTAACCAGAGGGTCGTAGGTTCAAATCCCATCCATGGCGGTAAATTCCTTCAGCAATAAAATTCATCCACATTGTTTTGCACTCAAACCAGGGCGGTGTTTCACCAAGATGTGAAAGACTTTAAGAACACTCTAAGATCGACTGATATCCCTTCTTGTGCGTAATGATTCATGCTTTTACGCGCATTCAGTGCAAGAACTGATACCAGTCGTGCGTAATGTCGTTCTAAAAGTCTTTCTTATCTTATCTTGGAGAAACACCGCCCTGGCAGGAATATTTATTCCTTGAAATACCGAGTGCGCTGGTGTACGTCGGCCTAAAGTCAGGGTAATAATAATACAAAGCGTCTTGAGCACTCCGGAGAGTGGATGCGTGCGCTATATGAATTGCATCTATTATCATTATTATCATTATTATAATTATTATCATTATTATTATTATTATTATTATTATTATTATTATTATTATTTTATCGTCATTATTGTTGTTGTTTATTTCTGTTTGTATTTGTAACGACAGGCGTGATGCGTCACGTAGGTATGGCAGTTCGTGAGCACACCTTACGATCACGACAGAAGATAAATGCCATCGGCGTCGCATCGTGGGGCATCGTCGACAACCGCGAAGACCTCATCGAACGAAGACAAGACGTCACGACTGTGAGTAGAATCTACTTTGTAATAATAATAATAATAATAGTAGGTCCGTTTATATAGCGCAATCACTATATGCATATATTCTACTGCGCTTGATATTACGTACCATATCATTACCCTGGCTACAACTGCCGAGTAAGCCAGTAAGGCGCTCAAGCATTCAAAGGAATAAATTCCTGGCAGGTACCCATTTCCACCTGGGATAAGTGCAGCAAATTTTGGATGAATTTCTTTCCAAAGAAAATTAACGCCATGGGTGGGATTCGAACCGGCGACCCTCTAGTTGAAAGGGAAAAGTCAGAACCGCTACACTATGACGCTTCCATGGCGGTATGTCAGGCAATACGTGTATTTACGTTTTTTTATTATCAGAGCGCACGATAGGTAGTTTTCTAGTACAGAAGTGATTTCGCGCAGTGAAAACAATGCGCGCACCGGGTTTGTACTAGAAGATATCCCATCAGCATGCTCCCTGATATGAGCAACCGTAAATGCACGTATTAATGAATGCAGGCGGTATATGGATGGATATGTATAAATAGGGATTCCCAAAAATCCCCTATTTTTTGACGATGTATTGTTTGGAACACCAAAATGTTATAATTAAATTGTATACTCTACGCCGTGTTTCACCAAATCATTCGTAAATTTACGAACGACTTAAAAAAATTGGAGTGCATTAATGTGTGCGATACGCGTAAAATTCTCGATCAGAACTGATACCGGGCGTGAGTAAAGTCGTTCTTAAAGTTGTTTATAACTTTGTGAAACACTGCCAGATACGGTAATTATCCCGCTAAATTTAGGTAACCTTTTCATGGGGATATTTTTACTAGTCACCTCAAAGTCTGTAGTTTCAGAAAAAAATAAGTAGAATGCAAGTCGAGTACCGAAATAATCGCGTCGTCATTGTATTTTGTTATAGATTAGAGATGACAATTATAATACACTAAAGAAGCATTTGCAAAGCCTCAAGCAGAGCGGGCCGCTACCTTGACTCACGTTGTTAGCAACCGCTGTGATCACTGGAAGCATATGTGCGTGGTATATATCCTAAAGCCAGTATCACGTGCACTAGGTGTGTTTTTAACATTTCCTGATGTTACTTAATACAAACACACACCCCTGACCATTTTTTTTCCAGCACACATACTAACGCCAATTGAATGATTTGTGTATACTATTGGGAAGATATTAATTGAAATAATTCCTGCCTAAAACAAACATGGATAAACACTGATTGAAAGCGCATTTTTTATATACTGTGAAAACCCTCACACGTGTCTCAGGAGATCGTGGGTTCAATTCCCACCCGCGTTTTCCTGTGACTTTTTTCACAGCATTTCGGAAATAGACTTTCAATCAGTGTTAATCCATTGTAGGACAAAGCAATAATTATTTAATTATTCCAACATATTGCTCTTTTTTCCTTCTAACATCTACAGCCAAGAATCAAGCATGGCTCTGTTAGCCCTTAAGCTGCTCTGAATACTGCATCCTCTGTGCCAAATTTATTTTGGGTGGCTCGTTGGAGCGGTTTTCATAACTCTTTGTTCCTTTTCACCTCTTTAAATTGTTTTCTACTTAATGTATGAAAACAAATCCACACAAACGTTGTAAAAAATGTAATTATGTTTTAAGTGTCACGTATTTTGGTAGGAAATATTTTAGCTTTATAATGCAAAAAAATGCAAATGTCTTGAATAGTCCTTTTAGCTTGTTGACATGTAAATGTTTGCAATGAACTAAATCATATTAGAAAAACCTGTAAATAACTCAACATTTTCCTATGTAAAGAGTATCAAAAGCCCGCTAATACTTATCCATTTTGGGATAAAGCAATAATTATTTCAACTCTTGTTTCCTTTTAACATCTGCAGCAAAGGATCAAGCACTATAGGTTGACGAGTTCAGAGCGTGCATCTGGTGCGTCTCTTGATCCGAACCACACACATTTCATCCTGGTTGACGATGGGTCGGTAGGGAAGTTTGGCGTCGAAATCTCGCTAAGGTCAAAGCTTGAGAAGCTCATTTCCAGCAAGCAAATTGATGAGAACAGTAAGTTTAGTTGTCTAAGTTTTAGATTAATAAATTCCCCATGAAACTTTCCATTTTTATGTGTTGACGATCGCTGAAGAGTGCTGATTCGCTAGGTATTTCATTTTGGTTGACGATGGATCGGAAAGGAGGTTTGGTGTCGGGATCTCGCTCAGGTCGAAGCTTGAGAAACTCATTGCGAGCAAGAGGATTAATGAGAAAGTAAGTTTAATTTTCCACGTTTTAGATTCATCAATATTCTATTAAACTTTCCATTTTGTCATGGATCTGAAGATTGCTGAAGAATAGAAAAACGCTGATGCACTCAGCTTTTCATCATGGTTGACAATGGGTCGATAGGGAAGTTTGGTGGCGAGATATATGTCGATCTCGCTCAGGTCGAAGCTTGAGAAACTCATTTCCAGCAAACAGATTGATGAGAACAGTAAGTTTAGTATCCACGTTGGGGTGTTGTTCAAAATCAACTGCAAATCAACTGCAACTTTGCAAATTGTAACGAGCATTTTCATTCGCGCACGGTATACGCATTTAACAAGACGCACCATGAAACAATGATTTTGATTGGTGCGTTCCGATCAACTGCAACTTGCGATTATTTGCAACTTTTGAACAATACCGCCTTAAGATTCATTGATTCTCTCTGAAACTTTCCATTTTTGATGGATCTGAAGATGGCTGAATAATAAAGAAGTGCCGATTCACTCAATTCTTCCTCCTGGTTGACGATGGTTCGGTTGGGAAAGTTTGGTGTCGAGATCTCTGTAAGGTCCAAGCTTGAGAAACTCATTTCCAGCAAGAAAATTGATAAGAACAGCTAGTGTAGTTTTCCAATTTTTAGATTCATTAATTATCTATGAAACGTTCCATTTTTGTTATGGATCTGAAGATCGCTGACGAATAAAAGAATGCTGATTTCCTCAATGTTTCATCCTGGTCGACGATGGGTCGGTCGGAAAGTTTGGTGTGGAGATCTCTCTAAGGCCCAAGCTTGAGAAACTCATTTCGAGCAAGCAGATTAATGAGAATAGTAAGTTTAGTTTCTCACTTTTATATTCATTCATTCTCTATGATACCTTCCATTTTGATGGATCTGAAGATCGTTTATGAATGAAAGACTGCTGACTCACTCAATTATTCATCCTGGTTGACAATGTGTCAGTAGGAAAGATTGGCGTCTAGATCTCTCTAGGGTCGAAAGCTTGCAAAGCTCATTTTTCTCTTTTTTATAGGTGTTCGTCGGGTCCTTGCAGTGTGCATATTCTTGGAAAGTGGAGTAAACACAACCAATGCAGTCCGAGAGAATTTCTCCCGTTACATCCTCTCGTATTTATTATTTTTCTTATTCTTTTCTTTATCTCTTTTTTTTTTATAGGTGATCGTCGGGTCCCAGCAGTGTGCGTGTGCCTGGAGGGTGGGGTTAACACGATCAAAGTAGTCCTAGAAAACATCTTCCATGATCCACCTATACCTGTAGTCATCGCCGAGGGCAGTGGACGAGCGGCGGACCTCATTGCCTACGCTTACAGGAACAGCCCAACGGGGTAGGCCATATTTCACCTTGCCTTGCAAATGCAATCGCTTGGTTTTTTAAAGCCCAAGTAAAGTTTAGGTAAAAGCGGATATTTCTATCTCCAAATTTTGTCTTCAAATCTATATAAAATGAATTATAGTATCATAAAAATGTTGCACATAAAGATTGTGCGAAAACCGAACGAGTTTTGGGAAAGATATAACCTAAAATGTGCAAAATATTTCAGTGTCGTGTCCCCCGACACTAATTCAATATTTTGTTTCCAGATAAAGAAAAACTTTTCATGCACATAATTAGATTAAAAGCTCAGAAATTTATTGTTGTGTATACCTTTTAATCATACCATTGTCAAATATCGGAAATAACTTTGTATATGCCCGATAACAAGCAAAATATTGTTATAACCAAAAGAGGGCGCTCAATATGATTTAACAGTCAAATTCAAATTTTCAGAAGAATTAGTTCGTGAAAAATATACTATGGTCTCAAAATGTATATAAGAATTATATGTCATAATAAACATCACAAATATTCACATTTCTTAATCTTTACCAAAACTATACTTGGGCTTTAAGTGTGCGTTTTAATTGATCGAACAGAGCCCTGAGGTAGACTAGTAAATTCTTTCAGTTTCTATTTGTTCATTAGTAATTATTTCATTGTAAATTTCATTCGTTTTCAATTATTCATGATTTGATTTTAGGCCTGTTTTTTTAAATCAATTCTACCATTAAATGTGATTGTTATAATAACATGTCATTAAGTTTCAAATTAATATCTCACTTTAATCCGTAAAAAATGATAAGTCGGAAAAAGAGCACGATATACAATTTTTTCGGAAAATTAAGTCGAACGCAAATTCAATGGTCCTTTGTAATGCTATTCAAATCGGAACCGGCTCCGATTGTTGTGTGCTGAGTGCTTTCTCATGGCGGAGCGACGGCCCGTATGGGCAGAGCGATCGGTGGTATTGTCTGCGGTGTGTGAGGTCGCGTTCATGTTGTGCTGGGGAGAGCGACCGCAGCATCATTTTGTTATTTTGCAATAATTAAGCCATTTCTTGATCGATTTTATTCAAACAAACTATGAACATGCTCTAATTTCCTATTGAAAAACTGCATTGTGGTAATACTTTTACTCCAGCTCACAAAGTAGTTAAATATCTGAAGCGCCATCTCTCCCAAAACTAATATATCGGTTTAAATGTGAAATGTACAATTATTCCCTGCTTCTGTCGCATCATTTAGGCAGATGTCGTATAGTACCGTGGAGCAATTGAAGAAGAAGATCGCTGAATCGTTTCCGAAGGAAATGAACGTCCACAAAGATCTTCTTAGACAGCTGAAAGAAGTCACCAAGCAGAAACCACTGGTAAGTTTATTTGTTTATTTATTTCTGATACGTGGAAGCGTCGTGTTGTAGTGGTTCCGACTCTCGCCTTTCAACCAGAGGGTAGTAGGTTCAAATCCCACCATTGGCGTTAATTTCCTTCAGCAAGAAATTTATCCACACTGTACTGCACTTAACCCAGGTGAGGTGTATGAGTACCTGATAGGAATATTTATTCCTTGAAACGCCAAGTGCGCTGGTGGCTGCCGGGCTAAAGCCAGGGTAACAATGCTGCAATTGTAGAGCGCTTAGGGAATTCTCATGAATTGATAAGCGCTATATAAAAGCCGTTCATTATTATTATTATTATTATTATTATCAAACAGGGTGGCTCATTTCACCAAATTGGTGGTCTTCCATGAGGCCCTGTCTGCAAACAATAACGAATATAACACTATAATTATACAAATATACGAATGTACAAACAGTATCCCCATTGGCTACTATAGGCCACTTAAATCGATTACTATTAGCATTGAAAATTGTTAAATACTCCAATAAAAAATCACACAATAATAATAATGATAATATGTACATTGACAAGAGGGGAAGTTATTAATCAATAATTTTGCTGGAATTAATAGATTTGATAAAATCCATCCCATATATCACAGTTTACAATGTAGACAATAACGTCTTCGTAGAGTATTCGAAACTGTTTAAAGTAGGCAAAATTTTAACAGAAGATTCCAATTGGTTCTAAACAGCAATTCCAGATATTATTGAACTATGTTTGTATGTGTCTGTCCTAAATCTAGGTACACGCAATGTATATCTAACAGCATGTCTTATGCTGTTATCATGTAGAATAATAATAATAATAATGAACGGCTTTTATATAGCGTTTATCAACTCTTTATGAAGAATTCTCTAAGCACTCTACAATTGCAGCATTATTACCCTGGATTTAGCCCGGCAGCCACTCCATTAGCTCATTTGGTGTTTCAAGGAATAAATATTCCTACCAAGTACCCATTCACCTTACCTGGGTTGAGTGCATCACAATGTGGATGAATTTCTTGCTGAAGGAAATGAACGCCATTGGTGGGACTCGAACCTACGACCCTCTGGTTGAAAGGTGAGGTTCATGACCACTACACCACGGCGCCTGTTGTAAAAACAGACAAATAAATCATATAATTAAAAAAAAGGTGTACAGAGGGTGCAAACCTTCTCCAAAAGGTGCAATCTGCGGCAGAACTAGACAGTCAAAAGCGGACAAGATGTATGGAGTCATCGTTTAGTACACTGCAAAAACGATGGTGTTAAATTTAACACCAACCGTAATATATATCGTACAATACCAGAAAAGTGTAAAAATACCACAAGTTCGGAATCAAATCAATGTATTTAAACACCGACTGGTGTTGATCAAGGCCTTAAACAACACCAGTTGGTATTGAAATATACCAAATGGATTCCAAACTGGTGTGTTATGTTAACACTTTTCTGGTGTTGTCATATATAGATTCCGGTTGATGTTAAATTTAACTCCAGCGTTTTTGCAGTGTACCTTCTAGAAGAAGAATCTACCCCCCCCCCACCCCCCCCCCCCCCCCCTCCCCCAATCA